>JANDJT010000071.1:14106837-14120392 GCA_024331685.1 Stegophilus panzeri
ATATAAACCACCACCAATCGCACAACCTAAGATTTTAAAATATGTATACAGTGAAAGGTCACTGAAAAGATGGGGTTGATTTTCAGTTAAAAAGCCCGCGCAAATGGGCTTTTATTTTGATATGTCTAGTTGCTCTATAGGAGGTTTGGTACGTTGTCAGGAAGTAGATGGAGTTCTTATCGGAAGTAATTCGGGGACACTTTTGACAGTTTCTCTGGCCCCAGAAGCACGACACACTACCTTTCACGTTTTGGCTGCTGTTTCGTATCTTTCGGGTGAAAGGGCACGATATTATGTAATATAAATTTGTAAGGTTTAAGTTTACTTCGTTGTTAGTCGCTCCGTTGGTTATCTCAAAGCTTTGCTAATTAGCCATTATGCTAAGACAAGTGTTAGTTCGGTCCTCGGTGTTGAACTTGCAGTGTAACTGATTAGGAAAAGGCTTTAAAATCCACTGCATTAGCGTGTATTCAACAACATGGCCACCTGAACAAGCCTGAAGCTTTGTAACATAAACGTGTTCAGAATATCATACTATTAACATTATACTGGTTAGATCTCTCCTACTACAGGCCCGTTTCTCCTGTCCTGATTATTCTTTTATTCACTAATAAGGAATTTTTGTATCTTTAGTAAATTTTAATGTGAAGTATTGCACTGGATTGAAGTTGCTACATAACATAGTAGTGTGTCATATATGTTTTCAGATTCCATTAATTTTCTGATTTGTGTGTGTATTTTTTCTATTTTGGTCGATTATTTAGATCTGTGCTCTGAGAGATTGTAAGCCCAGCAGTGTGTTTGTGTAAAGACAGGCTTCCAGCCATGGTAAGTTGATGATGAGTTAAGGTACAAAGATATGTACAAACAGTCTGAAAAATCTTCAGATTTAGTTAGTTAGTTACATTTATGTTGCACTTTTCTAGAAAAAAAAGTGTGCTTTGTATAGTGGGGGGGAAACTCAACCACTACTAGTGTGTAGCATCCACCTAGATAATAGATGGCAGCCATAGTGCGCCAGAACGCACCAGCTATTGGTGGAGAGGAGAGGAAAGTGATGTAGCCAGTTCAGGGATGGAGATTATTAGTGGGCCATGATAGCCCCATTCCCAATGGGGGAATTTTGCCACGACACCAGGTTTACACTCCTATTCTTTTATGAGAAGTGTCCTGAGATTTTCACTGACCACAGAGAGTCAGGACCTCGGTTTAACGTCTCATCCGAAAGACCGTGCTGGTTTTACAGTATAGTGTCCCCATCACAGACCACATGGTGAGCACTTCCTGTTGGCTTCACTGATACCACTTCAAGGAGCAACCTTAGTTTTACCCAGGAGGTCTCCCATCCAGGTACTGGCCAGGCTCAACCCTGCTTAGTTTCAGTGCGAAACCAGGGGAGAACTGCAGGGACATATGGCTCTGGCCTAATTATGTGACTTTTATTCTATCTAGAATAGAGTGAATGCTCAAAAGTGAAAATGTATGGTTGAGAGATTTATTAAAAAGATGATTTGAATACAGAAAGAGAAAGCCTGCCAGTATTTACCGTGCCATCTCGTTCCTCGGATCACGTTTCTGATAGATCTGTTCTTCCTGGGCATTTCCATGAAGACTTAATGAATCCTATCTAGCTCACGTTGATGTAAATCGTTGTATCGTTGTGGATATTTTGACCAAATCCCTGTAGTATCAGGGACTATAGCATAACTAAGAAGCCAATACTATACTGTATACACTAGAGAAATCAGATTTAAAAAGAAAAAAAAAAAAAGATTTAATTAAGTAATATGTTGAACATGTTTGTAAAAGAAACTCTCATTCACTCTGTGTTAGTCTGCTGTGGTGGATCTGAAGACAAAGGAGGAGAAAGATGCGGAACTGGACAGACGTATTGAAGCTCTGCGGAAGAAAAACGAGGCTTTAATGAAAAGACACCAGGTATTAGACGTTACACAGGCATTCCATGCTTTCACTGTTTATTTTATGTTTCCTGCCTGCCAGGCATGTGGTTTTGTGGCTTGTAACAGTTTATGAAAAAAACGTGGCGTGTCCTTTAGAATTTCTGTCAGCTGCAGAATGATTGGTACGCTTGTCAAAGCTGGTAAAAAAAAAAAAAAAAAAAAGTTTATGAAAATGCCTTTGTGGTTAATTTATTTTAATCTCACACTGAAAATGAGAGAAACGTAACCTTTAATTGCAGTCACGTTACATGGACGTTATTTACTTGTCACAGTTATTGGCACCCCTGCAACCTCTCGTTGCTGACATACAGGCTCCTGTATTATCTCCTATAATGCTAGATGAGATTGGAGAATAAAGTGAAAGTAATCTCAGTCAAATTCTCAATACAGAGTCAAATCAATCAACAGGACCTCTCCTGTTGATCAGGGGACTGGGTTGATCATGTCTAAAGCTTGATTCTGTACTTTATGAAGTCCATGATGCCATGCATAGTAAAAAGATCCTCAGAGCCTTTGGAGAAAAAATAGCCCACAACATGACCCTCTAAAGATCCTCCACAATACCTAAAAGTAAGGATTAAGTTGATTTGTGTTGACACATCCTTCTTGTCGAGCCAAAACCACCTCAAATGTTTGATGCCAAAAGCTTTTTTTTTGTGTCATCAGAGCACAGAAACTGGCTGCAGTCAAATTTTCAGTAGCATCTAGCTACTAGCATAGATTCTATCATCTAGCTTACATTTTTTGGGTTAAATGAAAGAAAATGTGTTCTTTTGGCAAGCCTTTCACATAGTTGCTGCCATGGATGTGATGTCTAATTATAGATTTAGAGATTTTATGTACCCAAAATGCTGCAGTTGTTTTTGCAAATGTCAAACCATGAGCTTGGCAGAAATATTTGCCTCTCTTACCTCTTCAGTGCACGTGGGGGGAAAATACATTTGCATCCTCTTCCAGGTTCATTACAGCTTTGATTTTAAGTTTGTTGTTAAGTGTTTTAAGTCCCCTAACTGGGAATTTTCAGGTGTGTAGTTATTTTTGTAACAGCCATTTGCTGTTTTATGAAGGTCAATACACCTTTGACTCATTTCATTTGTGTGTTCTCAAATCTTCCGTACATTGATGATGGGAAGGTAATTTGGCCTCTTTGTCACTTCATATTTATACCCCAGTGAAACCGGTAGGCATGACTGCTTAAAAGTTCTGAAACACTCAGATGAACTTAAACATAAAATGTAAATTACAGTTCAGTTACATTTTGTTCATAAGAATTTCTAGGGGTGCCAATAATTGTTAAACATTTTTGTAAAGCAGTTTAATTTCAATTGGAGATGAAGCTAATTAACCATAAGTAACTTTTTTTTTTCTTTTTTTTTTTTTTTAAATCAAGGATGCCAGTAATTTTATATATTAGCTTTTACACACTACACGCAAAACAATTGGTAAGCCTCATGGGAACTGGAGTTTCCTGTTAGTAGAAATTGTATAGGACATGTTTTTTTGTATGGCTCAGTCATGTAGTAAAGTAAAAGGAAAATATTTCTGATTTCCCACAATGTCTTTTTTGATGGAACATTTTTAGAATATGACTCCTAGTGAATTTTGGCCTGTACACTTGTGTAATTCCCCATCCATCAGGAAATAGAAGAGGACAAAAAGAAGGCTGAGCAGGAGGGCATTGCCGTGACGACACACCGCAAACCTCGCACTCATGAGCCTGATTCAGAGCGGCGGAAGATTGAAAAGGAGAACCTAACTGTGACAGTTCTGTCTAAACCCAGTGGGGTAAGACCATCAGTGTCGATGCATCAGAGCTACCCAAGTGATCATTGTGTATGTTGAAGTTTGGTTTGCCTAGAAGGTTATGAATATAATAATAATATTTAGGAATGTGTTCTTGTTCGTGGGTGAAATTCTGGCAGTTTTCATGACAAACTAATACTTTTGCAATAGATACTGAATATTCATTATATATTCCTCAATATACAGTATATCTCAGTAGAAGATTCAGGTCAATGTTACACCATATTGAACTGTGTTTAATTGCTATATTCTCAGCATAGCTCACCTACAGCAGAATAAGTGTAAAGTAAATATACAGGAGACTTGATGCTTCTGGACCTCTGACCATAATCACTGCGCCTTGTCCTCACAGCTCTCGAGGTTTTAATTTCCCACCTGGGGTCCGTTGAGGAAGATTGTAGTGCATTTTAATCAATGCCTGTAGAGTTACTCTGGGACACAGATGGCCTGTGCAGTGGTGATTAGACCGCCCGCTGTGGCCTGTGAAGGTCAGATGTCTCACTGAATGGACTGTGACATATGATGGAACTTTAATGAATGTAGATGTGGAATTGCACAAGCAAGAGCTTGTCTTAATTGTAAAGCCTGTCCTTCTCTGCAAGGTCATGTAAGGCGTTTGTTTGTGAAAAATATTATTCAAGATTAGAAATGGAACTTAGTTTGTTCACTAGCAGTTGAACAGAAACACTGCGTCAGTGAAAATGATACTTTTTTTTTTACTGAATTTAGATCATATTTATGAGGATTCGTTTGTCCATTTGTTGCTTATACAATTGAGATAAGCACAGATGCCAGAAATGGTGCATTTCAGAAATCGTTCCCAATCAATGTGGAGCTGGGTTCAACAATTTTGGGATTTTAGTGATGAGGTATTATCAGTAGTAAAAAAAATAAAAAAGAAGAGAGACCCGGGTAGATTAATCAGAGACACAATCTTTTGGATTATGAAACATCCTCTGGATAAGGGGTCGGGAACCTTTTTTCACCAAAGAGCTCTTTTTTTCTTTTCTTCTTCTTTCTTTCTTTCTTTCTTTCCATTTTTGGTTAATGCGTTCAACTTGGAAAAATATATTATTGTAAACTGATTTTTCATTTTGGCAGGCTGTACAACAACGGAAATGTAATTGACTTAGTATTTTCTGCAGGAAACTGATCTCTAGTGATGTGTCTAAGTTTTTAACGGTGATATGTTGGTGAGACACCTGGCGAACCATACGATTTTTGTTAAAGAGCCACGTGTGGCTCACGATCACTGCTCTGGATCTATGCAAGCCACAAAGGCTTACAAAGGACAATTCTGCTGTCAGTGGTTTGAATCGGATGGAGTTCGTCAGTGTGAGCCTGGAGAGTTTGATTTATGCAGTATGAGGAGTATTCAGATGACTGATTTCTTTCAATTCATAATGTAATCATGGCTCAAGTATCTTAACGTAATGCCTTGTTTTGAGAGTTGATTTTATTAGAGAGCGCACAATTCTTTGGCACATAAACTGTGGTAATAAGTTGTGAGACTTTAAAAAAAAAAATTATTATTATTATTTTTTAAAATAAATATTGCTGATTCACATTTGTGAAACTGAAAGCAGATATATTTGCCCCTTGTTTGTCATGGAACTGTAAATCTTCAGACAAGATTTCCAGTAAGGACGGTATATTTGTATGAGGTGAGAGTAGAACAGAGTAGATTTGCATGTAAGAGCAGGTGAACTTGCGGCTCTATAAGAGTGAATTCTAAGCTGTGGGGCTGACTCTGATCTCTACTCACGCTTACAGGAAAGTCGGATGGTGAATGATAGGCAGTCAGCACCACACCATGGTGATCGCGAAACAGAAGAGGGGTTCGCTGGCTGGCCCCCACATAGGACAGGATCTGGGCGGCTGAGCAGAGGTGGGCAGCGTGGAGGTGGTCATCGCTCCGAGAGAAGAGAACCACGGGAAGAGGAAGTAGGAGGAGGAGGAGAGGGCCCTTCTCACAATGAACGCTCCCGAGGACGACGGGGAGGAAGAGGAGGAAGAGGAAGCATGGAGCAGGGTGGCTCTGGGACAGACAGAAAATCAAAGGTGAATTTCTGTCATTCCAACACTGTGGCATGTTTTAAACCGTAACTCAGAACACATGATTCGTGATCTATCAAAAACTATACACTAGTCTTATTGTAATAAATGTCAGCTGTATAACTCAATGCATTTGCCTTTGCTCAGGAGTGGGAAGAGAAGAGACGACAGAACATTGAGAAGATGAATGAGGAGATGGAGAAGATTGCTGAGTATGAGAGAGGTCAAAGGGTGTGTAGCTCAAAGCCTTTATATCTCCTATTCTACATTTAGATGAAACATTGACATGGGCATTCGTTGTTGTTGTTTTAATGTTTGCAACTGTTCGTTAAGACTGAAGGTGAAAAGTATCCCACCCGGAACTTTCTGGATGATCCGCGGCGCAGTGGACCAATTCCTGAGATGGATCGCAAAGAGGGGAGCCGCAGACACGTCCGCAACTGGGGTGGACTGGATTTTGAAAATGTTAAGACTGGAACTGAGGGAGAGAAAGAGTGGATGGTTAGGAATTCATTACATTTACAGCACAAATTGATAACTTTGGTTTTCTGGAACTCCTCAGAACGACATTAAATAAATCACAGACACACACTGTGTCACTTCTGTCGTAGTGTGATTCTTTTGTGCTGTTTCTTTCTCACCTTCTCGTTATCTTTCTAAAAGAATCGGAGACCTGGAGGGAGAGGATCAATGGATATGACTTTGTCGATGACGGGCAGAGAACGGGCTGAGTATCTACGCTGGAAAAAGGAGCGTGCGCAGATCGATGAGGAGAGATTGGCTCGTCATCGTAACGCCACTGGTCAGTGGAGACGAGAGTGGGATGCCCAGAAAACAGATACAATGTAAGAGTCTAAAATATCCAGCTGTTCATGAAGACACACAGCTGTATATTAACAGTTGTTTTAATTATAGGGTTAATTTTTCATGGATATGTTGACAAATGCAAATAATTGTTTTCATTTTAACACACAACACCTCGTTATATACATTTCTAAACGAGTGCAATAGAAAGACGTTTTTATACTGAGGGAGTGTTGGATGGACATGAAGGAGTAATGCGTGCTGACAGGGAGAGAATGACAAAATGAGTGACCCTGCAGTGCCTTCACAGGTTCACAGAGGACCCAGCTGTGGGTGGAGAGGGAATGCCAGAACCAAGCAGCAGGAGAGGCAAGTCTCTCACTTACTTTCACACAGACCCAAACACACTCTGCTAACATTTCGAGTGCTAGGCAAACTGTCAAAACGGTTTAAAAAAAAAAAAAAGAAAAAGTAAGCCACTTGAAGATTTTTGAGTCACTTACTCCAGGGGTATCCAATCTTATCCGCAAAGGTCTGGTGTCGGTACAGGTTTTGATTCCAATCAAGTAAGAGCCACATCTGATTCCACCTGTTTAATTAGTTGAGCTTGGCTTTCAGCAGACTTGGGTGTGGCTTCTGCTTGGTTGGAATAAAAACCTGCACCCACACCAGCCCTTTCCGGATACGATTGGACACCCTGACTTAGACAATCCTTTGCCCCTCATGCTTGGAGCTGTTTGGTGATGTTCTGTGATGTGTTCTTTCAGCAGATAGAGGGCGTAATGCCCGTTCACAGCAACGCAGAGGGGCTTCAGGTCAGCTTTTGGCATGGGACATGTCTGTGTTATGACGTGTGTCTTTTTTACCCCACTCACATTAGTTTAGCTTGTTTATTATCATATAGGACTTTTGGAAATAGCTATGTTTATCAAGTGACTGTTTGTTTAAAAAGTAAGGCAGATTACATCCTTCACCATATGCACTGTTTTTGCTAATTTCCCTGCTTTATTATGTCACTTATTAGCCCCATGTCTAGTCAAGGCCACATTTGCATGTTTGTTTGATTTTTCATTTTTTGCCCTCATTCACATTGAAGAGTGATAGATGTGGAAAAAAATGATCATGGTGACTGGATGGGCCATCTATTATTGTGAGCTAGTTTGTGCTCTTCTCTGCTTGTTTGCTGTTTAATTGCTTTCAGGATCTTCTACTACATAATTTATTCCTTCGGATATTTATTTAACTCTCTTTTCTTGCAGACGATAGCAGAAAAAAAAAGGCACCCACATTTGGAGATTTCTTAGGGCAGGGCAAACTCGGAGAGGCGGGTCGTGGAGGCAGAGGAAGAGGGAAAGGTCAAGGTCATGGCAAGAGTTACAGGTAGAAACATTCTTCTCTTCACTGATGAGAGCACGCACTCACTCTTAATTTGACCAGCTGAACTGTGAGCTGACCCATATGACCCATCATAATGGTCATAAATCATTGGTAAATACAGTATACAAGGACTCTGGTTTTATCCACAATGGGTCACTGTTGCTTCACTTCACTGTTGCAGCTTCCGCTGCAGCTAAACAGGAGCCATACCCGACCCCTACTGTAAAGTTTATAAAGGGTTTCCAGCAGGTAGTGCTGTGCAGGTAGCTGTGACTCTACAGTGTCATTTCTGTTGCATATTGTAACTAAAGTACAAAGAGTCTGACAACTGCAATTTTGAGAAGAAAAAAACGCTAGCTAGGATCACCTTCCTACTGAAGAGTACAGCACAGGATGCTTCAGAAGTACTGCAAGTGGTCTGTTAGTTTCTTTTTATATATATATATGTATATGTTCTTTGTTCCTTTAGGAGCGAGTATCTAGAGCTGATGGAATTTGAATACTCGAGTATTTGTTTATGTTGGTATTTTAATTATTTATTTACTCTTCTAAAGCTTTGTCTTTAGCTTCATTGTCCCTATATAAGTGAACCACATACTGTAGGCATTGAAATAATGGTAGTGCACTATAGGTTTAAATTGTGAGCCATTTGGGATTCACCCACAGGCAGATAATGTCCAGAAAGACTGTCATGTGACCTGAATCAAGTGCTACTTTATAGCAATTATTAATCAAATACAACCTTAGACATGAATCAATTGTGTATCCAAATGTCAATTGTGTATCCATAAATCGCTATTGGTGTACTTTTGTTGGAAATTTTCCCAGCCATAATCTCTGTTTAAAGCATTATTTCTACAATTTGAAACAAATTTAATATAGAGTGGAGTAAATGTATTGGTGAAATTCCTGTTTCTTTTCTATTTCTATTTCTATTTCTTCTCACAAGTATGCACGATAACCGATGGGAAGCAGAGAAAGAGGAAGAAAAAGGGAAAAAGGAGGAACAGGAAAAAGAAAAGACAAAGGAAAAGGATGAGCCCAAAGCTCCATTAGAAAAGGTGAGTTTTTCCTGCTTCCAAAGGTTGTTGTTTCATTAATCCATCCCTGTAAGATATAGGTGATGGTGGAAAGTTAAATTAATGACTGTGCATTTCCTGTTACATGTCCTGGCTAGAAGCAGGTTGCTGTTGCTAAAGAGAAATCGGTTGCTGAAGATGAAGATGATGAGTGGGTGGATACCAGTGATGTAGATGAAGATGAGGCAGTGGAAGAGTCTGAGGATAAAGAAGGTTCTGTGAAAGATTGCAAACCCAAGGAGAAGAGCCATAGGTCCCCTGCTCCATCTAGTCCCAGTCCTAAGGAACAGAGGACACCCAGACCCAAAGTGCACATCCCGTCTTCCCCTCAGGAGTCTCTCGCTACCCCAGAAGGCACAAAGCCTCTCAGCCCCTTTTCCCCTCCTGAGGGCCACCAGCCTGTATCAGACTGGGGAGAGGAGATGGAGATGCTATCCCCTAAAAGCAGCTTGGGTGAGAGTCCCTTGAAACCCAACAGTAATGAAAGCAGTCCAGCTCAGAACAAGAGCCGAGAGGAGGAGGAGGAGGAGGAGGAGGAGGAGGAGGAGGAGGAGGATGAGCACAGTAATGATGCCACAGACCCACCCAAGCAGTCCGACAAACAGAATGACACACTGCCTGGTAGGAACACATCACTGCAATTTGTGTGTTAGCAAAACATAGACATGGTTAGCGCCCCGACACATTCTTGAGGTTACCCTAAACTTCTTATTCTCAAACTTCTCAACTTCAAGAAAATTCTCATTGGAACGTCTGAGTTAGTATTGAATACGTGACAGGCCAGTGTTATTGCCTCACAGAATTTATGGGGCAATCAGGCCTTACTAGAGCAAATTTCAGTGAGCTTGGGGGCATTTCCAATTTGCATATTTATAAAAAAATCTGCATTTGTTGATGAGGATAAAAGTGTAGGCAGGCTTATATGCCTTTTTCTCTTTTCTATTGACGTTTGTTTTTGTGGAACTGCTGAACTACTATCTATCTATCTATCTATCTATCTATCTGTCTGTATGTATACACTACCAGTCAAATGTCTGGAGACATAATTGTGCCAACATAATTTCTTTCATTAGAAAACTAACATTTTATTTATAAATGGATGACTTGGAGCGAAATATTCCGAAAATCAGCCAATAAGTATAGAGCATAGGTGGGAACTCCTTTAATACTGTTTAAAAAGCATCTCAGGGGTATTCCTCAAGAAATTGGTTGAGAAAATGCCAAGAATACATTTCTGGAAATTCTAGGCAAAAAGGGCATCTACTCTGAAGATGCTAGTGATAGTTGATAGATGATGGTTCCATTTGCGTTATTCCAGAGTTTTGATGACTTTATTATTATTCTAAAATGTGGGAAAAAATAAAGAAAGAATGAGTGTGTCTAAACTTTTTACTTGTAGTGTATGTGTGTACATATATAATGTATGTATGTTATGTTGCAATTTACCCTCATGTGCATGTAATTGATGCAGATGTTGTGAAAAAGAAATCATTCAGCCAACTACAGTTAGTTATTCAGGATCCAAGGAAAGATGCAAATAGAAAGGGAAACTGCAAGAAAAGGAAAATGCATTTGAGTTAACTGAGGTAGAGGTGCTTGTCTAAGTTTGCTGCAAATAAGATGTTACTTTTTGGTATCTTCAAAAATGGTATAGTAGGTGACTACAAAATGAAAACTTGAAATTAAATATAAACATCTGTTAATATATATTTTCAACAGAGGATGAGGTTTGGCTTTTTTTTTTTTTTTTAAACTTATAATGCTATTAAACTTTTGATGTGAAACGTTGTCAGGGGTGTTTGAAAAATGAATAGACACTCATATGAAGTGTGTAAAACATTTAAATTGTTTTTTTTTTTTTTTTTTTTTTTTTTAATTTTAGTAGCAGAGTCAAGTGCTCCTGCTCTCCAGGAAGAATCATCATCATCACACCATGCTGATTCCCCCTCTAGCAGCAGTAAGCCCACAGAGCCTGCAGAGGATTCAACCACACAGAAGGGTAAATACATGGTAACGTTATTCTCAGTATATGGCAGAAAGTCATATGGTTTATTTTTTACTAAGAGTGTGTAATCTATTTCATCAGAAGAGAGTGCAGTCCCTGCTGTAGAGCTGGATTTGAAGCAATCTGGAAGTGAAAGTGCAACTACAGTTGAGTCCACAGATCAGCCATGCTCAGGTGCCGTTCTTATTACAGACTTTGAAACAGTGGCTTTCCGCAAGAACTCCCTTACTTCAGCTGACGTCTGAGCACGCGCCAACGCCCTGCCCTGTCTCACTCTTTTGCCCCTTCTGTCACAACCTGTCCCTTCACTCACCTCTCTGTCCATCTGTCTTGTAAGATGGCATCTGCTGCTATGCTTATCTCTCTCATGACAAACGCGATTGTCCCACTTCTGCTCCTGTGACAGTCCTCCCCTGTTCTGGGACTCTGTGTTCTTGTCTACAGCTTCACACTGGCTGTCAGTCACTTCAAGAGCACTACTAACATCTCCACTCACTGCTCTCCAGACCCCTTTTTATTTGTCCGTTGTACCTCTTTTGTTTTCCTTTGGATTACACATGGACGCATCATGCACGTCTGCTTGAGCAAGCCTTTTCTTTTTCTTTTTTTTCCAATTTTAAATTACATTTATTCATCTGCTTAAATGAGCGACCTCTGACGTCAGGTCATTTGAAAGATGCCAATTTACTAAGATTTGATCTTGTATTTCCCATCCTGCTGCATCTCATTTGATTGCATGGTGTCATTAACGTATGATAGGATAAACAATGGCTGAATTGGTTGCTGCGCCAGAGCTGCTTGGTTGTCAGGCAGAATGTAGTTTAGACAATTAAATTTAATTTCAGACATCCACGAACAGTTGAACATCCATGGATTAAAGTCCAGATGGCCCTTGAGCACACATGTTACAACAGAAATGTTTACAAAATGCATAATTGTACACTTTAAATTGTATCTGAAACAAAAACAGTATTTTATGCCCACCTACAAAACATAGTTTTTAATTTGCTGGGGGTTTTTTTTAAGTACTTTTTTTTTTTATACTATAGTGTGAGCCTAAATATTAAGGGATATTTATACCTATAATTAATGTTCTAGACGTTTTTAATTTGTAGAGATCGAAATGGAAGAAAAATACAAAATAAATATTGTACTGCTTATCATTGTACCTGTATCAGGTTTTGTATCATGTATTGAGTTTACCCAATAGTTTACCTTTTGGTAAGATCGATTTTCCAAACTTGTATTATCCCCAGTTCTCACAAGTTCTTGATGGAGAACCTCCATTTACAAAATACAGTATTATCCTTGATCTGTGTGTAGGAAATTAGTCGTTCAGTCTATAAAAGTGAATGTACTTTCTTGTAAAAGTTTCAATCCTGTCCTGAAATGACCTGAATAATACAATGTTGGATACAGTGTAATTTAATTGGTTTTGTTCAACATGGCATTAATGTGAGGGTGATCTCATGATGTGTCAACATCATTCGAATTTATATGAAATCAGACTTAATGTGTAATGACACATTTACATCTGCAAAAGTCTAAAAGAACTGAATCAGTTTTGTAGTTGTGTATTTAAAGTGAGACACTGGTCAAAAACCACCTCCTTGTCATCTAACAATAGGCTTGAACACTATTGGCATTGTGTCAACATACTGATCAGTGTAATACATTTTTATATTTCCCCCCAGATCCAATTACTAACACACATTAAGCCTGTTTAAGAGGGCAGGAAATTGCAGGAAACCTCTAATTATTGCCAAAAAGCATTTATGTGGAAATTGAGATATTGGATTCTCAGGCTGATGGGTGGTAATGGAAATCTTGAGAAGACAGAATAACTCGTTGATTGTCTTTGATGCATTTTACATGATGGAGCCACTTAATGGTCTAATTATGAAGTCATAGTGTTGGTGTTCTTTATCCTGAGAATAACTGGCTATCAAGTCACTTTTGAAGTGAAGAAATATGTCTTAAATAATTTATTGTACTTCAAGCAGATAAGCCTCTAGGGGTTAGAACCAAGAGTGCACACTTGTTTGTTTAAAACATTTAGTCTAAACTCTATTGTAATATATATTGCATTCCTAAAAACATACACTGCCCTCCACTAATATTGGCACCCTTGGTAAATATGAGCAAAGAAGGCTGTGGAATTTTTTTTTAATTGTTTTAACCTTTTGATCTTTTGTTAAAAAAATTCACAAAAATTATCTGCTGTCATGAATATAAAACAATTGAAAACAAAACACAGGTTTATCAAAAAATATACTTTGTTAAATATAGGTGTGCAACAATTATTGGCACCCTTTTAGTCAATATTTTGTGCTACCTCCTTTTGCCAAGATAACAGCTCTGAGTCTTCTCCTATAATGCCTGATGAGTTTGGAAAATACATGGCAAGGGATCTGAGATCATTCCTCCATACAGAATCTCTCCAGATCCTTCAAATTTCGAGGTCCACGCTG
>JANDJT010000071.1:14121045-14137419 GCA_024331685.1 Stegophilus panzeri
TTCCAAACAACTTGTGGTGATGTAGGTGACTTCGGATTGTAGTTTTGGAGACTTTCTGACCCCAAGACACAACTAACCAGCTGTGATCCTTGGAGATTTTATGGCCACTTGAACCATCCTCTTCACAGTGCGTTGAGACAATATAGACACACGTCCAATTCCAGGTTGATTCATGACATTTCCAGTTGACTGGAACTTCTTAATTATTGCCCTGATGATGGAAATTTTCAATGCTTGTGCTATTTTCTTATAGCCACATCCCATTTTGTGAAGCTCAACAACCTTTTGCCACACATCAGTTATATTCCTTTGTCTTACCCATTGTTATGAATGACTTGTGGAGTTTGTCCTATGTGTTACCTCATATTTATACCCCTTTGAAACAGGATGTTGTGGTTGAACAGTTTCCTGTTCCTAGTCACCCAGGTGTACTAAAAAAGGGTCAAATATCAAAGGGAATATATTTTTCTCATATGAATTCATAGGGGTGCCAATAGTTGTTGCACATATATTTAACAAAGATATATGTTTTTTGATAAACCTGTTGTTTGCGATTGTTTGATATCCATGAGAGCAGAGTATTTTTGTGAATTTTTTTTAACAAAAGATTGAAAGGTTAAACAATAAAAACAATTCTTCACAGCCTTCTTTGCTCATATTTACCAAGGGTGCCAATATTAGCGGAGGGCACTGTAGAAACTCATGAAAGATGTATCTTTAAGGGTGCATTTGGTAACAGAGGGTTTGTAATCCTAAAGGGTTTTTGTCAGGGTCTACATATACATATTCCCAGAGGGAAAACTGAGCACCCTTTCCCAAAATTTATGAGCGTAGTACATCCAACTATTTTACGGAAATCTTAATATAATAACTATGCATTTAGGTGTGAAGTGGGAATTGTGAGTGTCTTAAAGCATTATGATGACTCCATTGCCTTGCTCTTGTTTTCTGTCTGCAGGCTAAAGAGTAACTGCAATAATTGCAGCAGTAGTGATCTTGCGAGAGAGGAAAAAAGGTAAGATGTGAGAAGAACACCAGGCCTAATAGATATCCACTGCCTGAACATATGGAGGATGGCAGGCCCTATGATTACTTATTCCCACCTCCAAACAACTAATTTGTATGATATTTTGTTCTCTCAGCACAAATGATTCTAGTGCTACATGTGTTTCAAAATCTAGGACTGGAATTTACGAGGCTCTGCAAACCATTTATGTGACACTGTAAAGATAATGCAGCACATTATATGCAAGGAGGCAAAAAATAAACATACCTTAAGAATAGTAGCCGTTTTAGATGACATTTGGTAAGAGTTCACACCTTATCCTAGTCACAAGATACATTTGCTATCAGAAATAGTTTGGAGGCAATGCTATTTTTGCTTCATGCTGCTTTAGTCCTCAAGGGTTAGTCAATCAAATGCATGCTTTAGTTTGTGTATGATACCTATGCAAACAAAATGGAAAGGGGCATTAGGATTATCAAAGCTATTTGTAAAAATCTGAATTTTCTGGTTTTTTTTGTGTTTTTTTTTTTAAATTCATGGTTAAGATTGTAATTTGCCTGCAAAATAAGGTGCTAGATATGCTCACATTTATCATTTGTGACCTAAACTGTATGTGTATGTATTATGACCAAAGATGTTTCTTAGAAGGGGTTTTGTAGAAGACTTTGGCTCTGTTAGGACAAATAATGAACATTTGAGGCAACATAGAATGTGTGCCTCAGTAGAACTAATCTTGGTTTTGGATTTTTAGTTTTTATCTTTATTGTTTTTTTGTTTTTTTTTTATGCTCTCCATTTTTGTCTAGGAATTTTTCATGTGGAAGCAGGCAGTTTGGCTCATTGAGGCTGTTTTAGAAGCATGGGTTTCTATCTTTTAGCAAATTTAGTGAAGTATATGGATTGTAATATTAAGTTTTTAAAAAAATGGTGTACATTCCAATGCTTCGTGTGTCATCTTTCACTGTTGGCATTGAGAACTCTCAGTTTAAAAAGAAGAAGAAGAAAAGAAAAAAAAGCAGCAAAAAATCTTGAAATTTGTGATTGTATTGTGTCTATCTGCAAATGGACTCTCCTTGTGTTTACTTTATAATTAGATCTAGGTTTGCCTCTGTTGGTGTTTCAGCAATGCACATGTGGTTGTATGATTTAAGTGTTTGTAAGATTCATCCCAGAGTGAAACACTATTATATCTCAATCATTTATTTTAATGAAGTTTATGGATTAATGCTTTTGCCTTTTCATTTTTCATGGAAATGATGCATTGTGTTATTTACGTTGTAGTTTCTTTTTAAATAAATGTATATCTTTGCTTTAAATCTCCTGCTCTGCATTTATGGGGTTTTTTTATTTAACCACTGTCCCTGCTTTGTAAATTAATATGCTCCCAGAGAAGCATATTTAAACAAGGTTTTTGTTGACATAAACTCCAGCTGCAATCAGAATTAAAGGAAAAATCCATCCAAAACAACTAGTATATCAATCTTCATAATTAATGTGGCAGTCAGTTGTATCCAAGATTTATTTTGATCTGTGGTGTTTTGTTTAGTTTAAATTTCTTTCATTGACATGTTGGTCTGTTTACACTTTAAACAAAGATTTCCTACATTACCCACAATGCCATTTGACTACCTGATGATAGTAGTGCCAGTGGGAATTTATCAACCTAAAGAGACTCGTGCAGCAGCATTTTAGTCCTTTAGTCAGTCCAGTTCTCTCACCTCTCCATCTGTACACTCAGCACAAACATAGAGTCCAAAGCTACAACCTTCCTGCTAATTCCACTATAAACAGGAACTCACTTGCCATCTCATAGATAACTAATTAGCTAAGCAAAGTGATTCTGCCTTAATTCAGTGTAATAGCATATTATATTTGCGTTTGTATTTGGAAAATTTTGCTAAACTACCTCTGTGGAGCTTCTATGGAGATTTCTCTTTAATATGACATTGAATGTAACTGGAAAATGGTAAGTGCGGGGGGACTCGCTATGTTGTTTTTAGGAGTTAACATTTAACCATGACAGTTGTCCCTTATGTTTGAGATGGTTGAAAGATGTTCTGAGCTAGAAATGTCACCTTGTGACATCAACTCCTCAGAGGAATAATGAAAACAAAGCACCAACTAACAAATTAGCACACGAATTGCTCAACACAGCACAAATATTTCACCACCTCACTAATGAAAGTGTTTCAAGGCTGAGTTTTCCTTTAAAACCACCAATCATTTCTGATCCCTAAAACCGGAGTTGGAACCACAAGCCCCGCCCGCACTCGGAAGGCATTGCGCGAATGCGCGTGCTTTTCTCTTGCGAGGACGCGCACTCGAGTGATGCTGTGGAGAGCTGGAGCTGAACTGTCCCATAACGAGTACAGAGACTTGTGAGCAAGCTGTCCCAGACCAACACTTCCAAGCTCTCGCATTACATTTCTGGAAGAAGATATCCTGTAAGGACTTTTATCTGTTATCCCACAATGAGGGGAGGCAAAAAAGGCGCAGCAGGAAGGCTAAGCGGGAACGCGTCCAGGAGACCGAGTTATCCGGCTGAGCAGTGGATCAATCAGGCCAAGTCAAGCACCAAGGTGTGGGTTAAGGTTGCAATGGGCATCGCTTACTTTCTCTGCGTTTCCGTCGCTGCCTTCTTCTTAGCGATTTACTACGTTTTCTTCTGGACTCCGGAGGCGTCAAACTCCACTAACGTGGCAGAGCTTAATAAAAGACTGGACTGTGCAGGAAACCAAACATCTGCTGGGAAATAGAGCACCCAAGAGGAACATTTAACACGCACGAAACTTCTTTTACTGCATTCATTTTCTGCGGAAGTGGCATTCAGTCTTTTGGACGTTTGAACTTTCACTGAAAATCACTGCAAACATTTGTACATGGCTTTATATTCAATATCTATTCAAAATATGTTGTTCTTATTGTTCAACTTGGCAATAAGATTATTTAACCAAATATTTATCTATCTATCTATCTATCTATAAATAATAAAATCTATGCATTTGCTCTTAATTTTGTTTTTGTTTGTCCTGACTCTGCATCCTACTGTATCTCAGCCCTACTAAGAAGAACCTTTTCATATATTTTACCTAATAAACATATCATTGTACTTCGTGCTGTTTCTCATAAAAACAATTTGGGCAATGTAATTGTAATAGGCTAAATGTAGAAATATTGAAAAAAAAACCCATAAATAATCGTGACACTGATGATGATCCAAATAAGGTTTTCAGTTGTAATTATATTTTTATAATTATTATAACTTCTTTCTTATTTTATGTTATTTGTTATTAATTTCTCATTTTTAATTGAGTCATTTAAATGCACAGTCTAAGGAGGAGTAGGCCAGGTTTCCGTTTCACTGCAGGTTATATACTATAAGCATGTACCGTGTAATAGTTTGTGCCAGATAAATGCTGATGAACAGATGTGGTTAGTTTTTTACATGTTCCTGGGCATTTTGAAAGTTTTTAACTGTTATAGATGCAGGAATATAATTTTGAGTGTGTACATTAGGCTGTGACATTTCTCTTCTGATTCACTTTACTTCTATTGCACTCCTACACATGATGTTTCACTCTCGGTTTTCAATATCATGCCCTTTTTGTCTTTCCCCTCTCGCTTTCTTATTCACTGCTGCCACTCCAGCTTTATAATTAACAAAAACACTATTTTTATCAACTAGCTAATGAGCCTGTTCACATTTTAATTATTTGATTCATTCATTCATCTTCAGTAACCTGTTTATCCTGCTTCAGGATCACAGTGGATCTGGAGACTGCACGCACACACACACACACACGTTTTCACAGCTAGAGCTAATATAGCTTATCCTAGCTTCATGTTTTCGGACAGTGGGAGGAAACGCCACACAGACAATAACCCAACCTCAGGATTGAACCAACGACACTGGAGCTGTGAGGGATCTGTGCTACCCCTTGCACCAGGGGTATATACGGTATGTACTACATTTAATGCACATTTTAATATGTAAACGTTCACCACAGTAATGGTCTACATTACCTTCAAAATCTATTTCTGTTGCAAAAATTTTCATATGGAACAAGGTGAAAGTAGCTGGTAATAAAAAGAAAATAAATGCACATTTTTGTGAATTTAGTGTAAGGGTGTGCAGTATGCTTGTATGCATATTTCTATGTTCTGATACTTGCCTCACCCCTCTCATTATGTTATTACCTTAATGTCAGGTTTTATTCATGTTTAATTATGTTTTATTGGTGTTTAGTCACTACTTCACAGATAGGCCTAATGGTCTGCACAGATATGATCTTAACAGAGAAAGAAAACAAGAATTTTTTAATGCTTCCAATATCGCCTGAGTTTATTCTAGTTATATACTGTAGAATATGGGTTTGATGAATAGGTCTAAATTTCCAGTCACGCTGGAGTGTGTCTAAAACACCAAACATTGATTAAATTACGATACGAGTCTGAACTACTCTCTCCATTAACTGCTTTTAATCAGTTATATTTAAGGAAATGGTTTAGATGCGTTTATGAACACATTTAAAAAAAAAACAAAAAAAAACAAACAAACAAAAAAAAAAAACTAGCCTTACTGTAGCCTTAATGTGGTCTCACAGAATTCCTGTAAGAAACAGTATTTATCCTGCTCAGAGATCTAAATTTTACATTTATTATCCGATGTACTGTATTTGCATGAGCATTAGTTTATAAGGTCTAACATAAGCAATTTTAAACAATAAATACAGTAAGTGTTTTCAATATTATTTGAACATATTCATTAAAATGTTGTACTTTAAGTTGATGGTTAATTGCTGGTTTAACAAGTGCCTGTAAAACAGTTTGGTAAATAAATTTAATAATGCTTATTTCATGTGAATATTCTATATAGCTTATAACTTAAACTTCATAGTAATGCAGAATGCGTAGACATTCCTGCTCTAAATGCATTGAATAAAAAAAAAAAGGAGCTTTGGAAAAGCTTCCACTTCTGCACTGCGTTCGAGAATTGCATACGACTGGCTTACTGTTGCTCTTATATTTAATTGACACTTTCTGGAGGTCACCTCTGTCTTTACCAAATAATCACTGACAGTGTTGTCCTGTTTTGTTACGCAGCCTCTTATTTTCAGTGCATCTGTCGCTTTGGGTTTTGAGCTGGTGGTGGACTGCTTGGCCCAGGGGACAAGCATGAGAATCTGTGTACACACTGCACCTCTTCACTCAGTCAATAATTCAATTGCCCTGCAAGTTGTCAGGACATATTTATTTTCAATGTTTCTGTTTCTACCTTCCCTGACTATGATACACTGTCCAGAAAGACTGTACACAGAGCCTGGTAGGTGTGGGGGAGAATGCTCCAGCTAGGAAGATTACTACAATTACTACAAACAGAACATCAAATAGTAAAAAAAAAAAAAAAAACAACCCTCAGACCACTTGCATATTTTTAGTGAACGCATACAAAGAGGGGGAAAAAATCCACTCTCAGTATACAGCAATAAACGTACAGTAGTTCACTGTAATCCATGGACCTCAAGTTGTCTATTTTTCTTAGTGATAGCTGCCTACTGGACAGTTTCTGAACATTTAGAGGCCCTAAGTGACATGGTATGTGCTACATAAATTGGGGTTACTTAATTATAAAGCAGTATAATTTAATCTCCATAGTGAATGACACAGGGATCATAGTGAGGTACTAACATGAAATCTGTCTTCATTTCATGGAGCATTTCAAAGAGACAGCCGTGTAGCCGTCTTCAACCCAGAAAATGGTTCAGAAAATAACCTGTTAACCTGTTTAATATGTTAGTCAGGTGGTTTCATTTCTTGGATACACATGAAAAAAACTGTAGTGTTATAAATTCTTTACTGAGCATCTCTAACAACAACAACAATGTATGTTCATCTCAAATTAGAATTGTTAACTTTTAACCAGAAAAATGTTGCATACACCCGCCCCCAAAAAAAGAATAACAAAAAGATTTGTGATATCATCATTTGGTGTGAAATAATCCAATTCTATATCAGCTTTTAAAGTAATTACAGATAGATTATAGCACTTTGTACTGCAGGTCTGTTGGATTTTCTAATCTGCTTGGTCAGAAGGTGTTGATAACAGGTTTAATAATACACTCATTCTAATATGTTATTGATTCTATTGTAGACTTGTATGGAAGATGCTCCAAATAATTCAATCTCAAATAAAAATATTAAGTGTGTGTTATTTAACAAAAAAAAAAAACAAAAACCCATCTCATCACTATTATGGTGAAGCTCTCTATGAGGAGATTTAACATTTATAGAAGAAGTCTCTGTATCAGTCAGAGGTAAAGTGATAGGATAACATTAAGTTTTCCACCACCAGAAAGTATAAGGATGGAGGAGGGGTTCTCGGTAACAGGCTACAAGCTAAACTTTTTGTCTTATTAACTCAGAGAAAGAGATGGAACGACTGTTTACAGCTTATATAATGTAAGTGATTGCAGGAACTAACTTGTTTCACAACATTAAATGTGACTATTGACTGATAAAAATCATTGTTCTTTAATTAAAAAAAAACATTGGCAAATGGCTGTAGCAACAAAAGTAAGAAAACAATTTGAGGAGTGTTGGAAAATAATCACCATCACTGTTTATTGTCTTATAACAGAACATCCTGCTATATTTTATTCCTTATGTGATCTAAACAAGTCAAGGTTTATTTATAATTTACACAGAATATCAGCTCATATGCACATAGTAACACTTGTGACAAGACTCAGGTAAACTTCTGACATGGAACATTTACACACCCACAGACACAACACAACACAAGAGCATATCAGTTAAATAGAATAACAGAAGTACAATAAAATGTAGAATATCAAATAAATACAATGTACCTATGTGGAAATAAGACAAATTATTACAATGTGCTGAAGAAGTTTGTAAAGTGAAATGACAGTAGAGGTGTAATGGACATAGGCTATATCCATCCATCCATTTTCTGTCCTGCTTATCCTACACAGGGTCGCAGGGAGCCTGGAGCCTATTCCAGGGGAATCGCGGCACAAGGAGGTGGACACCTTGAACAGGGCGCCGACCCATTGCAGGGCACAATTGCACACACACTCACACCCCATTCATACACTATGGACAGTTTGGAAATACCAATCAGCCTACAGCGCATGTCTTTGGACTGAGGGAGGAAACCAAAATATCCCAAGGAACCCCTGAAGCACGGAGAGAACATGCAAACTCCACGCACAATTTCAGTTTCAATTTTATTTTATTTGTGTAGTGCTTTTAACAATGGACATTGTCTCAAAGCAGCTTTACAGAAACATATAAACACAGGATACAGATTTTAAGTGTGTGACTATCCCCAATGAGCAAGCCGGTGGCGACAGTGGCAAGGAAAAACTCCCTAAGATGATATGAGGAAGGAACCTTGAGAGGAACCAGACTCAGAAGGGAACCCGTCCTCATCTGGGTAACAGTGGATAGTGTGAAAGTAAAAGAAAGTTCATTATGGTTTTTAGATGAAGTCTGTTTTGTTGAACTGGTCCACTGTTCACTAAAGGAGACCTGAGGGCAAAATGGTATGTGATAATTGCAGTCCTAAGGCCATAACAGCAACCATAATCACAGAGAGAATGTCCATGTGGAATTGAGGTCCAAAACCATTTCCACGTTACTTCAAGCGACACCATCCTGAGCAATCTCCAGGCTACGCTGCTTGGGGTCGTCCTCAGTGGCAGAATGTAGCCTCCAGTTGATGAGAACCCCATCCAGAGGTAGGGCATCAGGATGGATCAGGCAAGTCAGAGAGCAGAAAGGGTCAGGATCACTGACATCTCCATAATATCATGTGTGGCACACACGTGGGTGGAAGTGGGAATTGAACCCCCAACCTTGGAAGTGCGAAGCAGATATAAGCTATATAATAGGCTATAATAATGTTTTTTTTTTTTTTTTAATGAATCCTTATTTCAGAGATATGGATTTACAGACTGCAGTATTTTACATTAAGTGCTTAAAAGGCACCACATTAAACTGGTGAGCAATATTTGTGTTCAGCTCTATACTGCACTTTTTGTAACCGCTAGGCGGCGGTGTCGCATTTCCACCGTTAACCTTACACTCAATCCAAGAAGAACAATGTTGTTGTCATGGCGGCGTTTTAAACTGAAGCTTTGTCTACATTAACGTTTAAGTGTGTTATCTAGCTAAATAATCATTGCTCGTAGTGATCAATCAGTCGGGAGAATCGGGCGATCGTATAATATTTTATAATTGTCGCAAATTATCGATTTAGTTTGCTGACTAGTCTTCACTTTGCTTGTTAGCTAGCTAGTTAGTCGTGTTTTTGACAACTGAAGGTTGTAGGTTGGAGCCAGATTTGTGACTTCCGTGTCGATGAGCACAGACTATCAGAGGGGATCCCCAGTGAGAGCAGCTGGGGACATACATAACTACATGGAGAATGGAGCATGGGTTAAAAAGGACAGTTTAGACCGGATCCCTGGACCTCAAACGCAGGTAAACCGGAAGTAAACTGATATTGCTGTTTAAATACTGAGTATAAAGTAAGTTATGTGTGAAGCAAGGCGTGCAGGTACACATACTTTATACCCACACTCACGGTCACTGACTAGTTTATAAGGTCAGTCACTGCCTGTAGTCCATGAGATACTATGCACTGTAGGTCAGCCCTCCATCAGATATTATTTGGTTAGTAACACTGATATAGTCATTGTTTACACTATTATTATGCTACAATGAGACGCTTTTTACTACTCCATCTGTTTTTCTACCTAGTTGTATTATTATAGGGTGGAGTTCCAGTTTACAAATAAGTATTTGTACTGGTTTTAGGTTTCGGGTAGTGTAGTCGCTTCACAATTCGATCCTGAGCTTGAATTATTTTCTGTGTGGGGTTTCACATAAAAGATGCGTCTGCTTGGGTTTCCTCAGAGTTCTCCAGTTTCCTCACACCTCCAAATATGCATGTACAGTCGAGGTCATAAGTTTACATACACCTGGTAGAATCTAGAAAACGTTTATTAATACTGTGTGTTGTTACCCGAATGATCAATGACTGTTTTTATGTTTTGTGATAGTTGTTAATGAGTTCCTTGTTTGTCTTAAGCACTAAAACTGCCTCATAAACAACTATCACAAAAAAGTCATTGATCATAGTTGATCTTCAAGTCAACTTTTGAACTGGTTCATTTGTGTAAATTCAGTTATTATTGTGTCTTGTGGACTGTATGTAAATATCTGTTATGTGAAATAACTTATTCAGGGCAGTACTAAATAAAAACAAAATGCTGTGTTGTAGGTGGATTGGCTACACTAACTTGCTCATAGGTGTGACTGAGTGTGAATGTGTGTGCATGGTGCCCGGTGATGGACTGGTGTCCCCATCCAGGGTGTACTCCTGCCTCACACCCAGTTTTACCAGGATTGGCTCAGGATTGGAGACCCTGAGCAGAATAAACCAGTTACTGAAAATGAATGCATGTCCCATGTAATTAGCGTGCACTTTCTTGTGTATTTATTGTCCTGAGTATATATTGTATATTTTGTACACACTGTTGTGTTTGTGCACCTTATGTGTACTATCTATTGTTGGGTGTTGCATCATGGTAGTATACTGTACTACCTATATTGAAGTTATACCTGATAAAAAATACAGTGGGTAAAATCACTACTGAGTGAAACTGCATACACGTCCATTATAGATGACTCAGTAATTTAGCCAAGAGAATCTCATTCCGTTACTTTAAAAATGATTGCTTTTCAGTAAGAACAACTTCCCTCTATCTAACTAACCCTCTATCTGCCATCTTTCCCACAGCTTTTGTTTAATCTTTCCTTGCCGACCAATGTCCTGAACCGAGCAACTCGAGTAGGTCCTCCAGGTCCTATTGTGATTGAGAAGCTTATAGCTCATCGGGAGCGACAGAATGCTGGTGAGAGCTGTAGCAGCTCCTTACGCCTTTCCGTTCTCTCTGAGGATCAGCTACAGGCTGCAGTGAGACTAGCCAAAAAAGACTTGCACAGAAAACGACAGGAATCCATAAATAGTCTGTCACACAAGACAAGTGCGAGGCCTCCAAGTCCAGATAAGAATAAAACTGACAATCAGCAGGTACCAGTAACTTGTTAAATGTGAAATAATTACATGACGATGTTGGCATATAACAGTCATGTAATGAACAGTAATCCACGCTTGTTGTTTCTTCTTCAAACCTAGAATGGGCTTTCCATTAAAACTAGGCAGAGAACAAAAGAAGGAAATCCAAAGACGCAGACAAAGTCATTCAAACAGGTGCTTGTATATACTCCTCAGAAGCTCTTTCAACCATTTAAGGCTGAACAAGGGCAGTCTCCTCCAAGCAGAGACCCTGGAATAAAAGTCATCAGCAATGAGCCACAGCTTAGCAGAGAGATCCGCAAACTACAGAAGGAGCTGGAGACTTATGTCCAAAGAATAGAGCAGCTTGTGAATAAGGGTAAGGCTGGTCACATCTCTTAATACTTTTATTGTGTAGTGTCTGTATGGATAGAGTGTGTTGTCCTCTGCAGGACGAATAGTGGAGAGTGTTGAGCCAGACGAGAAGCGCAGGATCGAGATCCGCCAGCAGGAGCAGGCTGCTCGCTCTGCACGGATTATCTACGTTTTACAGCAGCAGGTCAGTACATCTGCAATGCAACACATTTCATATGCGCTTAATTAACGTTCAAAGTGCCCTTGCAGAAAGAATGTTTGTATGCTTTTTAAACATTTCCCGTTCAATGTGTGTTTGAGAAACAATGTATCTCTTTCCCTCTTTAGTTTTTGCATTGTTACAATGTTTTTGAGGGAGATTTGCTATAGGATGCATTTGCATCTCTTCTGGAATTAAAATAGATTTTTCAAATTAAATTTCAAAAATGGAGTAACAATAGAGCATATGTTAACTTGTGATATTTTGATTTATAATTTTACATGACAGTCAAATTATAAATCAAAATTTCACAAGTTAACATATAGTCTATTGTATATATTTCTGTTTCAACTGCATTCTTGGCATTTGTTGCATTCTTGACATTAAAACACATGAGGCTTTTATTATGTTTAGCCTCCAAGTGCACATTGCTTTAGTAATGCACTAATTTATTTTATAAGTCAGTTAATAAGTCTTTAAATACAAAGTATTTGTTGTTTACTGAATGACTTGTTTAATATTTTGACCTCATTTAATTGCCGATTTGCATCTTTTTGTTTTTATCTACAGCACTATTAGTGATTAAACCGTAAAAAAACCAACACTTTGGGTGTGTCTCAATTTTCACTGCTGCTGTAGACTTATATTGCAATATTTATTGTATACAATAATATTAATGATTTATATGTATATATCCAGGTGAAAGAAATACAGGAGGATTTAGACAAGCTGCGTTCTCAGAGTGTAAGGCCTACCAATAAGGTAAGTAATTTGTGGCATTAAGGATGTGTTATGGCGTAAGAATGAACTCTCCTGGGACTGACTTGCTTTATTTGTTATCTTTTTCAGTGCAGGGCAGTGAACAGGTTGGCAGCGGCTCATCGCGGGGCAGTCCGAGCCATGCAGGCGTTCATTCATCAGCTGTCAGACCCTGCTGAGAGTAGAGTGCCTGCTCAGTGTAAAGAGCTGGGTCAGCTCATACGCCAGCTTTCGCTCTGCTCTGCCAAGGTGGATGCGAGCCAGGGCTCAGCTGTACCAGAGACCACACTGGACATCCTACAGAAGTTAGAAGTAATGACAGACTTTATGTATTGTTATTTTTTTTCCTGAATCCACCTTTGGGATGTCTGATTGATATACAGGTGCATGTCAAAAAATGATAATTTTTTTGAGCTACTGGATTTTTGATTAAAGATTAAGATTAAGACAAAAAAAGGCTTGAAATATTTCACTTTATGTGTAATGAATCTATAATATAAGAAAGTTCCACTTTTTTAAATTAAATTTTGGGAAAAAATGAACTTTTACACGATATTAAAATTTTTGGAGATGCACATGTATGAGTGCATTGAAGGGAGTGATGTTAAACTCTTATTTCTTACAATTCCCACTCAGACGCTGGACTTGGTGCTCAGTAAGCAGGATAGTCAGCAGGAGCCATGTATGCAGAGTATCTCTCCTGTAAGAGAAAGGACTTCCAGGGTCAGTGGACGCTGCACGTCCCTTCCTCGTTTTCCCCAGGCCCAGACTGCCAAAGACGCCCGACGACCAAAGAAACCATCAGCTCCAAAAAAGAGTAAGCTATCATCTCTTTAAAGAAAGTATAATAATAATAATAATAATAATAATAAGAAGAAGAACGTTACTCATGGAATATAACTCAGTATTTTCCATAAGGTTAAATGACTAATGCAGATATAATCATTCAAAAAACTGGAATAAGAAGTTAGTCAAAAACAAATAAATTATAAAGAATATAAGTGTTTATAAAGTGAGCATAATGGTGATGAAAGGAGATCAGACATGCCAAAAAAACTCTTCAAAATACAGTGTTAATGTAAAATAAACAGTGTAGACAACTCATTTTGAGAAATCTTTTTCTGAAGCATAATTACAGTAAACTTTCTCATTAAGACTAATTATAATTGTATAACTTTAGGACCAGGCCTTCCTCAATTTTAATACATGCTCTTTGGTTGTACTAGTGTATGCATCCTGCAGTGATGAATAATTCACGATGCTAATTTGTTTTGCACTGACTGACCTCACCCCATATTTAGAACTTGGCACCGAAAAGCTCCAAATGGCATACTCATTAAGGCAAGATAAGACATGCTGTTTTGCTAGTGTGAAAGCCAAAATCCACTCTTGGACCCTGCTAGAAACTCAGTTTTTATACATGCAGACATTTAATAAATCATTGCTTGAGTTTTGAGCTGTGCCTTAAAATTGCTTTGAGACTTTCAATTGGGCATGTGATGATTTTTCAGTTTTGATAACTTCCACCATTTTATTATGCTTCATTCTGTTAACACACTATTAAATAAGCAAGCTGCAATGCCTCCTAAACTGAGAATGTAGACACATTGGTAAATTTAATTGTTAAAACAAAAATATTCTGCTTGATATGGAGAGCATAGACATTGTAAAGGAATGTTTTCAGCACTATTTGTTCTGTTTACTCAGACAGAAGAGTGGCGGGCCGGGGTTTGAAAGCAGGACAATTCTTGGACCAAGAGCCCAAGGAGGTTCTGAAGGCTGGGATCCAGAACCTGGTGCGCGTGCGGGAACTGCGAGAGGGGGAGAGTTGGAGCGGGCCAGAAATGGACATCCCTAAATCATCTAGTGGTGCTGCCCATCCAGACAAGAGCAAGGTGAGACTGGGGCTCACCATCACAAAATATGATCCAGTGAATTTTTATCTTTAACGCTCTGGTTCATCAGGGGAAAAAAACCCTGATTAGCAAGAGAAGCAGGGCTAATTTGGTAATAGACATATAAAATAGGCCTATAGCGTGAAAAATAGGCATTTTAAGTAGAGATGCACCGATGTGTAGGCCGATAATCGGTATCGGCCGATACATCGGTGCATCTCTACTTAAAATGTATGTATTAGGTAATAATAAAAGAGTTCATGGTCATACTTGGGAGATCATATTCGTGAGATCATTGTATTAGAATGAAATATAATGGTTTTTAAACATGGAAATTCATGCTTTAACTACATGTGTTTAAGATTAACTCTGTTCCCTTAATTTCTACAGCCAAGCGTTCATGTTCGTGATGCTGGTTTCCAGCAGCCTACTGTTTCATCCAAGCTCAGAGAAAGTCAGTTACCACAGAGAGAGGCATCAGTGCCATGGATCCCTACATCTCCTCATTCTCCTGTGAAACAACGGTCAGTCACTAACACATCCACGTAAAAAAGCACACACATTTCACTCCTTATCCTCATGTGCTTTCTCCACCTCACGGTGTGTGTGAGGTGAACTTCTCAGGGTGTGTGTGATTGAATTGCTTGAATAAATTGACATTCATGGTCACCTTATACGCTGTAAAGCATTGCTATTTTACATGAGCAATCCTGTCGAAGTGCAAGTCTTATTGCTGAAATTTTGCCAGATTATTTTGAAAAACGGGGACATCTGTGTTATTATTTAGAATGCAATAACATATTTAATCCTAAGAGCCTATCATGGTCCAATCTACAAGTGCATCCTAGAAAAAGGTGCAACCTCTTCCTTTTCATTACACTTGGGATCTCATTTGGTGGTATAGTTCTTTTGTATAGATACTTCTTTTCTTTTCTTTTTTTTCCCCCTTTTTTTTTTTTTTTTTTTAAATCTCTTTTGCTGTATGAATGTCATGAAATATATTACACAATACTGAAAAAAATTTGATAGAAAAACCATTAATTAATTTTCAAGTTAATTGCCTCCATTTTTAAAGGCTTCTATATTTTATTAATTTCAAATATATGTAGCATTACATTATATCTCTTTCATATATCAATTATTGTATGTCTTTATTGTACTAAAGGGTTGTATAAGTGTTTTAGAGCTAAAGTTAGCTTTAATAGACATAATTACAGGGTTACCACGTCAGAAGAAACATCGACCTCTGCAGACTGTAAAGATCCTTTTATATATATATATATATAATTCGTTTATTTATCTGCTGTTCTTAACTTCTGTTCAGCGTAAATTTTTTTCTCACAAAGCATCAGTAAAAAATGTATCTGTTTTAGCAGAGCTGTGTCCAGCAGACCGGAGCCGAGGTGTCTCTTCTCCCCAGTAAAGAACTCCTCACAGCCCACAGGTGCACAAACCAAAAGCCAAAGCCAGGGAAAGACCAGCACTGAAAACATCAGAGACGTGCAAAATGGGGCCCTCAGGTCAGACACATTTCAGTCTACATACGTCACAGTTTTATATTCATAGACTGTGTAGATTATGGTGAGCAAGTGGCTGGTTTCTATGCGTTGTTTTAAGCTTTTCTTTTTACGCTTTAAAGTTTGTGGTTTTGCATGAGAGACATATCTTAAATTTCTTGCCACTTTGTAAAGGATTGTCTCTGTGAACACTTATACCTCTGTTTACCATTATTCCAAAACATGGAGCTATGATTTTAAGAGATGTTGTTGTGCATTTGGCTTTGACGATGCTAACACCTATCCCTTTTCCACATTTAAAAATGACCTGTTCTTCTTCTTATTATTATTATTATCCTGTTATTAATTGAACAGTTGTGATGTCTTTAACTGTACAGAGGATAAGAAAAATAAATTACCTTGACTATTCCTGTGGGAAGCATAGATTATATTAGTTTAAGTACATTTACATTTACATTACATTTATTCATTTAGCAGACGCTTTTATCCAAAGCGACTTACAAATGAGAAAATACA
>JANDJT010000071.1:14142053-14154276 GCA_024331685.1 Stegophilus panzeri
TACACTCACTACTTTACATTGTAGCAAAGTGTCATTTCTTCAGTGTTGTCACATGAAAAGATATAATCAAATATGTACAAAAATGTGAAGGGTGTACTCACTTTTGTGAGATACTGTATATTGTATAACAAGTGTCTATATAGTGTAATTAATATTTATACTTAATGAAATGGATAACATCCAGACAAATAAGCTTTAACCTGAACTCAGAATCTTTCCTGGTGGCTGTAGCACAAATATTGATTCTCACTGGTCTTCCCACTGAGCGAGGACTCTTTATTCCTTTGTACTGTTGCCAGGCCAGGGAAAAAACTGTGGCAGCTCTGGTGAAATTGATTAGGATACCTGCAGAACAAGCACTATTGTAATTGTGCACTTTGAGGCATAAGTACTCTCCTAGCAATCATTCACCCAGCAGAAATACAGACACTTAAAGGACTCATCTTTTTTTCTGTGCAATATACTCAGTAGAATAGGAAGCAGACATGGAAATGGAAGAGTAGACAGGTGGCATAAGAGAAAACCAGGGACCCTGTTTGTGTGTGAGACATTTTGCTGGAATGGTTTGGGTCCTCTTTTCCCCTTAGGGGGAAATCACTCCTAATCAGTACAAAGTTATTCTGACTGATCACATTTATTGCATGAGGAAACATTTCTCTCACTGTGGTATTGATCTCTTCCTTGATAATCATGCTTTTGGTATATGCAGGAAGACTATCCAAAGTAAATGTGTAGGAGTAGATGGTCCTAGCTTCTGTTTAGTGATCAGAAACCATTTAAAATGATCATGCAGAATTACACACATACACTGTATGTCCAAAACATTGTGAACACCTGACCCATCACACCCATATATGCTTTTTGAACATTACATTCCAGATTTAGTCCCCTTTGCTGTTATAATAACCTCCAGTCTTCCGGGAAAGCTGTGGGGATTTGGCTATTCAACCACAAAAGCATTAGTGAGGTCAGGCACTGATGTTGAGCGGGAAGTCCTGGGGCATAGTCAGCTTTCTAATTCATCCCAAAGATATTCAGTGGGGTTTAGGTCAGGGCTCTGTGCAGGCCATTTAAGTTTTTCCACTCCAACCTTTGCAAACCATGTCTTCTTGGACATTGCTTTGTGCACAGTGGTATTGTTATGCTGGAACAGGTTTGGGCCTCTTAGTTCCAGTGACTGGAAACTTTAATACTCCAGCATACGTAGACATTCTGTACAATTCGTTGCTTCCAACTTTTTGTGGCAAAACTTTGGGGACGGTCCATATATAGATGTGATGGTCAGGTGTCCACAGAGTTTTGGACATGTAGTGTATGTTGTAGCACAACAGATTGCCATTATAGGGAGTTTGCTTTGCAGTCTGTTTGAGAGCGTGAGAAACTTTGGCAGACATTAAACTTGCCTCCTACTGAAGACTTTTTTTTGTGCCTGTAGAGAAACAATTCCAGCCATGCATTAATCAGGATGATTCTGTGAAGACTACATTAGACCAATCGATTGTCTGCAATATTTTTATCCCTACCTGTATATCCAGGCTCAGCTTGCATAGTACCTGGGCAAGAAGGGCAACCAAATCCAGCAGGGATACTTAAATACAGCTCAGTTCACATGGCAATAGAAATAGCGACAATGTAGTGTTCTGAACCAAGCCACGCATCCAGTGGAAAAGCAGTTAGATGCAGTTATTTTAGTGTATGATGAAGGACTGCTTTCCTCGAATGCTCTATAAATGAGTGGGGTGACCAATATTATTTTATTACAGTATGTACAAAATTGCAGAAACTCACCTGAACAGATCAGTGGAGAGCCTGCAGCACTGCCTTATCTATCTAATAGTGTGAGGCACTGCTCTTTTCTCTGCCTTATTTTGAATATAAATCTCCCAGATGAAGATCAGTCTCCCACGCACTGTGCGCTCAGTGAAAGTAGGTTATAATCTCGCTCTTGGCCGTGACTCTGAAGAAGAATGTTTGTCATTTCATTTTTTTTTTTTTTTTAAATCCCCTCATTACACCATCATCTTCAAACCCAGTGGCTAGATAAACCTGAAATGGTTTCTGGTGTGCCCTATATTTGTGTGTTCAGACTCAGTTAGCAGGGCCTTTTGTTGAACATTTTTCCTGATCTCTTATACTAGTATCCCTCTGCTGCTCTTGTTTATCTGCCTTGTACTCAGTACAGTGCATTAAATGGTCATCTGCTGCACTGCCAAACTTCACATCCATACCATTTTTCTTACAAGAAGCCACCTGAATTAATCTACATTACCATTCAGATTTTTTTCATCTTCTGATCAAATGGAACCATTAAAGGAGGGAATTTAAATTTCTCATTTGTGTGAAATTTTTGGCTGCTTGATTTCTTTCAGGAAGTGCCTCTTTCCCACAATGATATGGCAAGCTCAAATGGCTTCAGGTAGCTATTAGTGCTGGCTATTATAACTGCCACCATCGGTGAAGGGTGTAAATTTGGATAATGAAAGTGCTCCAGCTTCTATATGACTGATTTGGGCACAGTGGTAACGGTAACCCAGCCTTGCGTAGAAGGGCCCTAACATGCATCTATACTCACTTCATGTGACCAGCATGACTGGCCACTGGCTGTGAGCCTTCCAACAGTGCTCTCAGCTTGTAGCTCAGCTTAGAGCAACTATCATATGACAATAATCTTATTGAATTTAATTTCATCTATGCATGTGTTTTGGTTCCATTTCTAAAAAGTTGATGAGTTAATTACACTATGATCTGTGTAGAGTAACCAGTGTATTGTGTGTGTCTTCAGTGTAGGGTCAGAAAGCTCCCTGATGGATGAGGAACCACCTGATGCTGTTCCCAGCTCTCCATCCACAGACCGAGCACAAAAGAAAGGAGGGGTTCGGCTGAACGTCCCTTGCTGCATTCAGAAGAACATCCATAGATACAGGGAGGAGCACGATTCCTACCTGCACCTGGTTTCTCATGCAGCAGTGGGCAGTTTTAACCCCTGGGCTGTAGCTGAAACGTAAGACCCTGACATATAGAACCATCTGTGGAAATATATAAGCATATAATATTTTAACAGCAGAAGGATTTTATATCTCGAAAATATATTTAAGTTTTAGTCAGATCTCCGAAAGTGTTTGCGGCCAGAGCGGAGCCACAGATTACTCGTTGCTTGTGCTGTTGTTCCCACAGTGCCACAACCAATAAAACTTTATTTACAGCCTGGAGGCCGAAAAAGAACCTGAAACATTGTGCCATTATATTTATTAATACTAACGTCACTGTATTCAGGCTGTTGTGGTGTATGATCTCTGTGCATAAATGTCTCTAAAACTGTATACTCTCAAGAACACCCACCACATCATTAGCATTGTAAACAGAATTTTTAAAGATCAGCAGAGAGCTCTTGAGTGTAACATGCTCTTGATTTAACACTCACTCCCAAACTGCATGAATAAAATAAACAAAGATATGCTTAGAGCATTCCCACTACACTGTGGCTGGGGCTATTCATTTTTACTAGTAATTCAAAAACGTAGTCGACTAATCAACTTTTCTATAGACAAAGCAAAAACTGATTCAGGACATCACTATTTTTTTTAGTTATTTTTTATTAATGCAGTAAAATGCTGATAAAACAGCAGCAAACAGTGTATCAATCTGTGCTTCAATTAACAGACACGCAGTACACAGGCTACACATTTCTAGCTTCAGTGCTTTTTTAAGCTACACTTAACAAATGCGCAATCATAATCATGTGTAGCATATTTTACAATTTAATGACATACCAATTCTTAAAATGCACTTTTGTGGATGCCCTGGTAGCTCAGCTGAATTGTTGATTCTGGAACTGAGAATGTGTGGTGCAGGAGCTGATCAACAGTACTCTTCTTAGACAGTGCTTCAATGAGTAGCCTTCCTATACTAGAGGATGCTGTGTCTACAGCAGCATCTGGGAAGTCTTCCTGCTATATTCTGCTCTGGCCTCAGTGGTACCTGAAAGCTAGTCTGAATTGGCCTCTGTAAGGTAGTATGCACCATGCTCAGGCTTGAAAATAGCTGAGTGGGATTACATAGTGATGTGCAAACTGTGGCCTTTAAAGCAAAAAGATTTTTCTTCACACTGTCTTCAACAATGTGCAGTTTACTATAGATTAGGATTAATCTGGTCTGGAATATTTTCACACTAAGAAAGTAACTTTAGCCTGCTTTCTTTACCATCTGCATCATTGTTTTTTCCACCGGCCCGACTAGTCTTCAGCTCCCCACAGCAGTGAATAATGAATGTATTATTCGACTAGTCTATGCAAACTCTCAAGGAAAGATGACTCACCATCGACAGTACTGGAAATTCAGAAAGTCTGTTTTTATTAAGAAAAGTGGAGGAAAAGCTTGTTGAGCCATACTCGTCGAGTCAAACTGTAAGGGTTTTCTAAGATTTGAAATGATTCTCAGTTGTTTATTAATTCATGTGAAAAAAGTACTACTGCATCAGGGCATAGTCTTTCTTCAGTCTCCCAGTGCACTCTGGGATTAAAGAGACTTGCATGCACACTGAATACCCTATGACCGTTCTGTTCTGCTTCTGTGCGATGCACAGATGAAATGCAGTGAAGTGAGAATCTCTAGTTTGTGTTTGTCTCCAAGTAAAAATAAATAAATAAATAAATAAATAAATAAATAAAATAAAATAAAATAAAATAAAAATAACAAGGTCAGCCTTAGGACTTCATAATGTTGGCTGAAAGGAACACATCAGGTTTCAGCTTTTGGAGAAACCAGTAATACTGACTGAAGAAAAAGAGAAAGTCCTCTGCTGTGGAATAAAGTATCTGAACAAACTGTAGCCTAATGTAAACAGACAAGAGAGTTAGTGTTTATTTTGGTCTGTCTTTTCTCTCTCAGTTTGGCTGAGGAGCTGATCATGGAGGCCTTGGCTGAGGTAGCAGGAGAGTTCCAGGATGTTTGTGAAGAGTATGCAGAGGCCATCTTCACCTCAGAGTTTCTCCAGCCAATTCAGTCTCCTTCTCCATCTGTGTCATAGCAGCGTGGTTAGTAAAACCAGTAGAACTTTATTATTTATATTGTTGATTTGTATACACTGGACTTGAGGTGTTTTTGTTTTTCCCCCCATTCCTGTTTCCATTGACCCTAGATGTTTTATTGCTATGTGATTTTAATGCTGTGATTAAGTGGTATAGTAGTGTGTTAAATTAATTAATATATTAGACAAGGGAGACAAAGTGGATGAGGGGCAACATGCCTGAAACGTACAATAATTGAAAGTGTGTGTAAATGTGTAGTCTATAAAATGTGAGAATGTTTTTGAGAATGAAGCTTCCTTACTCGTGCCATATGGGCACCAAAGTTATTTCAAAGTGCTTCTTTCAATGTTTGAAACATTATATTTATTTATACACAAAATAATGCCCCATTTATAATTAAAATACACCATTTTTACCTGAGTGGTTTTTTTTTTTAAACTGAAGCATTGTCTATTATTTATTTAATTTTTATTGCAGGAGAATTGATCGAACATTTCAAATTCCAAGTGCCACACCACACTCATTTTTATGAAGCGCTGAAAGTGCTTTATTTATTTATTTATTTATTTAAATAATCAACAAACAAATACATAAATTAGTGGATGGATGGATGAATGAATGAATAAAAAAGTATGCTTGCAACAGGGCAGTGTAATCAATAGGCTGTGTTTCTTGGTAGCTGTTTTTACAAGAATCTCTACAGTGACTGCATCGAGAAATGTTTTTCTTGTTGGACTTTCTGTCTGATAATAATAGTCTCAGTCTCTCAAGGAGTGTGGCAATGTAGTGTGGCCTGTTTACAAGAGGAGAGCTGGCCCTCACATCTTTGCATGTATTAGTGTTAATTTAGAGGTACGTGTGTACAGAATGAACTTGATTGCTGATGTGCCATGTGGCCTTGTGTTTGATGAGCACTTTTTGATGTTCAAATGATGTAAATATGAGAACTATTGCAGCTGTATCATTACAGAAAATATTACAATGTCATATATAGTAACATCTCGTTTTTTGATCAATGTAGAACAAATTTTAGATTTGAGCATTAGTACTTTTTTAGAAAGATTTATTATGGACACAGTCATAAATGCAGATTAACTTATTTATTGCTTCTGGGACTATGTATATAAAACATTGGTCATGGAATATTCATTATAAGCACTGGAGGGTCAAATTTAAATTAATTGGGACAGATCTGTAAGTAACTTCTTCACAATAGCACTGATTTCATATTCATGGTTTTATTTAATACACAGTACTTATTAAATATTTCATTAAATAAGCTGTTTGTTATTTGATATGTTTATTGCTCAAGAGCTGTCATGTTGTAATACGATTTAATGACAGGTCATGAATACTGATCATATGGTCACTGTTGCTGCAAACAGTGCAAGCAATTGCATAAAAATCAGTTCAGCTTGGCCTAGTAAATGTCCAAAATTAAGAACTATGACTAATTTCTAGACCAAGTCTAAAACGTAAAGAGCCTGCAGTCTTAAGAAACAAAACCTTATACAGACAGCTCTACACTTAAAAACTAAAACTAAAAACACTGGGTTAAAAACCCAAATTGGGTTATTTTTAGCCCAACAGCTGGGTAAATATAGGACAAAACACATTTTGGGCTAAGCTAACCCAGCAAATGGGTTGTTTTTGAACTCAAAGGATGGTTTCATTTTTACAAAAATGCTGGGTTAATTTTATTTCAGAAATGGGTTAATATTTTCAGGGTTATTTTTACACTTTTGAAAATGTCAAATATACCCCATTAGAAACAAATATGTCAACATGGTATCTCCTTTGTTTACACATAAGAAGGTGTTCAGAAATGTATTGATAGAACTGCTAAAGAGGTGATTATATATATTCCTCGAAGTAAATGACTAAAATAACTCATATTTATCAAAAGAGACATTTAAAACATCCAAAAAAACCGAGTAACCAACTTACGATCCAGTGGGCATTACAAACAAGTAAGCCAAAGCTAACGAAGATAGTGGTGCATTTAACGCCATGTAAACTGGACTGTTATCGCACGTTTTTGCTTTTTCTAGTGTACAGTAATGGTTTTATGGATAAATATATTGATATGAACCTTTACTCAATCATGTGTTAATTTTTAACACACCTGTCTGTCTAGTTAAGGACAACACATTTTGTCTTGCTTTCAACACAATCAGTGTGATAGTACATAAATATTAAACATTTCCACACAAAGATGTGTTAAAAAAATACCACAGAGTTGTGTTGTTCATACTTTTTCCTTACAATTGTCCCTCTGTTTGTTTTGTGATTACTGAGGTAGCTAAGTTCCATTAGCCACTGACTGTCTGCACCTGTTAAGAAGCATTTACCTTTGCCTAATACATGAAGATACACGGCCCTAACCCATCCTCCTAATGATAATTACTACAGCTTGTCTTGTCCAAAACACTTGCTAAATGTAGTTAACATTAACCCACTACATTACATTTATTACATGTATTACATCATGGTGAACAGCTGTAATGCTAGGTTATCGTTAACTTTCAAAAAGGTAATGGGAATGTCTAACATTACCGCGAGCTGTATGCTAAAGTAATGTTATTAACTCAGGTGAGCGTCTAGGTTAGCATCACTCATCCCTACTGTGATTGGTGACAGCATCCAGCTAGCTAACCTTAACTCGGAGCCTCAGATAAGATGCAGACCCAGAGAATTATAGAATAACCTCAGTCCATATTTCACAGCCAACATAAGCACATGACACTAGTAGCTTAACGCCAACACCGAGGAAGCAGTACGTGATATTCACTTTTGAAGCCGTCGCGATAGGTAAAGTTACTTACCACTCGCTGAGTTACTGTTTTCCAGTGAATACATTTTCGAGAGCTCCCTGCCTACATATCACAAACTCGGCCAGGCATTTTCAGCAGCATTAACGCTAAATAGTGATTTACCTAACTTACGTGTGGACATTTGGTTTCCTTGCCTCAAAAACAGCTACCTCCACCTGAGGCGAATTCAAACAGTCTGCGCTGACTTGATTTGACCCAAGGAGCTGGCCTGAGGTGTCGGGGTGAGGGAGGTGTGTCATCATATCAACATTCATATGTCTTTTATCGGGTTTAGATTATATAGTGTCTGCCATACAAGTCCCTATGAATGAGTTGTCACTCATTATAATAATGCATTAAATAATAATGTATTAAAACAAGCACATTAATACAAACCTGTGATTTGCCTTGCAGCTGATACTATTGTCAGAGATGCTCTTACAGAAAATTAATCAACACCTTTTGACCAATCAGAATCAAGGATTCAGTAGTGCTCTGGATCCACTGTGACCCTGACCAGGGTAAAGCTATTACTGAAGATGAATGAATCAATCAGTGTGGTAACTGAGTGTAAGGGAACGCATAAGTGACTGATTACACTAGTTGTTTAATAAGTTGTCTCATTCTCACATTATTAACACTGTTGACATTATTGGACATTTATGGCATTAAAGTTTATGAGTTATAGGTGAATCTGATTGCTTTTCTGAAAGTGGATATTGAAGTGAAAATCCCTTTTAAAATAAACGAAGCTCAACCTGCACATGAAAACCTGAACCAAATCAATCTTGGAACAAGTCTAACTCACACACCTGTTCAATGACTTTACACTGCCATGTATTATTTGAAGCTATGACCTTCTTAGATGAATTTCTATCTTTGCCCTACCCTGTTACCATGGAGTTAATTATATGTTAGCTCAGATTGCACCCTAAGGGATAATTCCAGTAGATCTCATGGTTTCAGTCGGTCATACCTGTTGGGAACATAATTCATTACAATTTCTACCTGGTGGTGATAAAAAAAGAGCCTTTTCACCCTGTTCATGGAAACTTAGCCCATCTACCAGTCACACCTGTGAACAGATGTTTTTTTTTTTTTTTTTTTTAAGTTTGTAAAGCCTTGGAAAGGTTTATAGTGTATAATGTTGGAAATCAATGGATTACGTCCAGTTGAAACAATTCAAAATATTTTATTTTTGTAGACTTAAAGCTTGTTACCAAATTTCACCCAAAAATATTCCTATAGGAATTGTCTTATGTCTTATAGGACAAGACATTTATATCCTGTAGACCACATCTACAATATTTTTGGGTTCCTATTCAGGTCTGTATGGGAATTCAATAGCATATTTTCAAGAATCCTAATGGTGCACTTTTCCCACTGTAGATTCTTTTAATTGTCAGCACTGTATATGTAAGCTTTAAATAAAAGAAACAAACTGTTTAAAACTGTGTTTCATGAATTATTAGCCATTAATGACTAATACAGATTAAGATGGTTTCTTAAGATTTATAGTAATAGGATATGTATATATAAGAAAGTCTTTTAGGATTTTAAAACTCCCAATTTAAATTCCAATCACTTTTCAATAACAAGACATTATTTCCAATAAATTACAAGTAGAGTTCCTACAGGATAAATTGAAATTCCGATAGGATTTTTGACAGGGGATTGTTTCAAAGTGATGTCACAGTGAGAGGACTGTATTTTGATATTACACAATGTTAATTTTCGAGACGTTACAGTGAACAGAAATGAAATAAGCAAAGCTGCCTCGTGTGTGCTGAAGCAGGCAAACATCACGCGCTATACACACACTGGGAGAGTCTGTGTGAAGTCTGAACACGTAGGCCTACTAAAACCTGTATGTGTATGTGTGTGCGTGTGTATGTGTGCGTAATTCAGCAGAAGGCACGTTTTTTCCTTCATGAGTCTCGCGCCCTACAGACATCCTGAAGCTGCCTCCCTCCAGCACTGAAACGTGCTCGCACCCAAATGAACTGACACTGACGGCTTGGGAAAACACACACACACACGCACATACGCACACACACACCTTCGCGGAACGGCTAATCAGGCGAAAGGCAAAGGTGAGTGACAATCGGGTCTGTTTTCTAGAAGAAAGGGCCAGTGTTGTCATTTCGGAAGGTTGACAAAGTGATTGTTTCTGACATTACTGGCGGAATGCGCGCGGTCAATACATTCAAACTAGAAACATTTATTTATTTCATACCTCAGGGAATGAACTGGTTTACACACAACGACTAGGATGAATGGACAAACCCGTCAGTACTTTTACACCACGTCAAATAAATATAAACTTTTGAAAAATTTTTTTTTTTTTTTTTTAAAAATCTTAATGTCTGAGGAATTAAAGTGCGCAAATGAAAGTCGTGTAGCTGTGTGTGTGTGTGTGTGTGTGTGTGTGTCCTAGGGCTGGGCTTTCGTTTAATCTTTTCTTCTTATTTAAGACGGTGGAAATCTGACTTGTAATAGCGATGGGAAGTTCGGATCATTATACTGACTCGGATCTTTGAATCTCGTTCAGCAAAATGAAGGAATCTTTTTTTTCGAGTCATTTCGTTCATTTCAGCAGAATATAATTAACGTTACATGGTAAATTCCCCAACACATCTAGTAGCCTACTTAATAAACTATATATATAAAAAACTATAGGTTAATGCAGCCAAGGCTGAATTATGAGAAACAGAAATGATTCATTAATAACTTGGCTGGGTCTTCAGGCTATGCAGTATGTTAGTTCATCTCACCTCCCGATCTGAGTCGTTCACCTCTCGAGTCTTCAGGTTCGAGTTGTTCGTTTATCACGTGACCGTCCCATATGATGAATGCAGTGGAGCTGTGATGTGATGAACGAACGACTCGAATTCGAAGACTTGAGATGTGAACTAATCATTTCTGTTTCCGGGAAACAGAACCAATGGGGATGTTGCAGCGCATACACGGTCAAAAATTAACAAATCACTCTGAGACAACTCGTTGTTCCCGAGCCATATTAAAGATTCAAAATGAACAACATATCACTAACTTGTACCGCTGATCGGATACCTTCCAGAACTGCAGCAACAAATGCCAGTTGCCCACTGCTACAAATTTCTGCGCACACGTTCTGATTAGATGGTGAGAAGCACACTTACCGTGTCATCTTGCAATATTGTGAGAAATTGTATTCATAGTGATTTCACGTATTTAATGACTGCAGGTGCAAAGCCAGACCTTTTACAATGGGGTGACCATGATAGACCCAAAGACATTATCTAGGGTGGGTCAAAATACTAATCAACATCTGTAGAAAATGCCATAATGTGGCTATCCATATCTGGGTCATGGCCTGAGTAGGCACTCACCTAAGTAGCATTTGTTTGTTGTCTAACAAGCTACAGTTCAATTTCAGTATCTAAAAACGAATTGAAGAAATCCAGGTTTAAACCTGCAAATAATGAATGTTTGCAATGTTTGCTCATTTGCTTGTTTGTTGTGGTCACTAGGGCCAGATATTAGTTTGCTTTTGTGTTATCTTGCTAAACTTGCTTGTTCCTGCACAGCACTGACAATCCTCACTGTTGGACAATGAAGTGAATTTCCCAGAGATTAAAATTTCCCAGAGACAGTGGGAGTGCCGTTATTCAAACCAGCAAGATTCAACAAGTCATTCAGTTTCACATCATATGCCACTGATAACGGCACTGACTAGTGCTACTAGTAGTAGTAGTAGTAGTAGTAGTAGTAGTAGTAATGTGTAGGGAGGCCGCCCCTGGCCACCCCGTAGCTACGACCATGCATGACTGACACGGAAAACACCCTGCAGTAAGAGGGTATGAAAGTTGACAGCCAAAATAAAATGATAAGATGTGCTGCTCTTTTAGAATTTAGTATCGAGTATAGGCGACAGTGTGATGTAATGATTTTTAAAAACACCTCATGAGTTTTGTCTTGGCTAATAATGCACATGGTTACTCTTAACTGATATGCTGCATTTGTACAATGGTTTATGTATAAATGTATAAACTGCAAGTAGCTCACATTACACTGTAAAACATTTCTGGTGGTTAAACATAGAAACAAAAGTTCACCTGCTGCCTTAAAAACATGAGTAAACTCAACTTGAAGATAACCTTTGTTTCAACTCAAAAAGTTACGTTGTACAAGTTTCCCAAGTCAAGACAATGGATTACTTTTAGTTTCATTTTTGAAAACTTATGAACTTGAGTTCAATATCTAAAACTTGTCATGAGAGAAGAAATAAGTTCACATAACATAACTGGGCTATCATGTTTTACAGTGACATACATATCTCAGGACGTTTTTCAGACAAGGGCGTAACCATGATATGGACATTGGGGGGGGGGGGGGGGGGGG
>JANDJT010000071.1:14154376-14182503 GCA_024331685.1 Stegophilus panzeri
GAAGAAAAGACAGATCCGTTGGCAGGGTTCATTAAATGGGGACATATAGAAAATATTTTGTACTGTATATTGGGGGGGACAGATTGGTATTTCCTCAACATTGGTTAGGACACAACCCCCCCAAAGAATGCGTGGTTATGCCCATGTTTTCAGAGATATATGACATGACGTGTTTGTGCGAAGGTTAAAGCCTTCTTCACAGGGGCAGATAATATGGTGGTAGTGAGACCATTTTTGTCAAGTTTTTGATTTTTTTTTATTACCTCTGTCTAAGTGAAGACATGTTATAAATCCAGTTTATCTAAAAATCCCCCATAAATATTGACATAATGCAAAATGTCATTTCTGTCTGCAGTGTCTATCCTTAAATTATTTAATTTGAGTGGTTCAGAAACAAAATTCTTAATGACTTTTTTATGACTTGTAGGGGAATAAAGCCACTTCACTGCACACATTTTTTTTTATCTGAGATGACAGTTCACAGATCAGTTCATGTCTAGAATTAATGTGCAGGTTTCTGCGCATAGTTCATGGACAAGCTTTACTTGTTTGTACTCAAGCATTTGAAGCATTTTCCCCTTTTTGTCTCGAAAAATATATACATATATTCATTTAGTGGTCTTTTTTTTTGGAACATAATATAATTAAAGTATAAAGGTGTTTAAGGAGCTGAGTGCCACATGTTTCCACTGGACATCTTCCAGTCATTTTTTTTATTCACATCTCTCTCTGCAGTGAATTCAAGCAAGCACATTGCTTCCGACTTTCGGACAAAGCATATCACCCAAGAATCTATGGACAGCTCCGATGATGAGTTTTATGATGCCCGAGGTTAGTGTCACTTTTATTCCATTGGTGTCCAGAATTAATTTCTCAAACCTATCTCTCTCTGTGTGCATGTCCAGACACACAGTAGTTAATTTGCTGGCTTTAATATAATGATGGCATTATTTGAAAGATAGTCAATGTCAGTCAGGCCAAATTGCCATGCTCAGTATAGTCAAAGGAGTGCTGCAGCTTTTTTGTTAGTAAAGGAGCCTCACTTGAATCTCATAAATGGGCTGAAGCTTGTTGTTTGCTGGTATAGTGAAGTTAAATAGAAGCTAGTATGTGGTCAGTAAAAGCAGATTCACTGAATCCATTACATACATTTAAGTCATTCATTTTCAGTAACTGTTTCTGGTCAGAGTCGTGGCGGATCCTGATTCTATCCCGGTAACTCTGGAAATGAAACGTCAATACACCCTGGATAGGATTCCAGTCCACTGCAGGGCACAACGTGTACACACATTTACATACTCATTCACACCTAAGGGCAATTTAGAGTCACCAATCCACCTACAGGCATGTTTGTAGGAGATGGGAGGAAAGCTGATAATCCACAGGAAACCCACGCAGTCATGGGGAGAACATACAAAACTCACAAAGACAGCAACACATACTCAGGATTGAACTGGGGACCCTAGAGCTTTGAAGCGGTGCTACCTGCTGCACCACAGTGCCATCATGTAACATTCAGAGCAGCTTTTTTATCTGAGCATTTATGTGAGAATACCTGCACACATGAGCATTAGATCCAGAAGTCGATATATATAAGCCGAGTACTGACCACTGTAGAGACTTATTTCTGTAATTGAGTGGAAGTGTCAGACAAATGCCTGCCATGTGGTAAAAAGATCAATTTTCCATTAGACACGCAGTAGGTGCCTACAGCCTTTATTGAAGTTGCTAGGGAAATCTCAAAGTTGCACAGTTTGCTAAAAGCAAGGACATGATTTTAAGTAAAAAAATAAGAAAAGAATTAGTGTAAAAATTTATTAGTGCTTTATATTTACAGTGCATTCAGTGTATTCATCCCCTTTGAACATTTCCACGTTACAATACTGTTATAATATGAAATTGAAATGGACATCATTGGGATTTTTTACCATTTGATTTACATAATATGTTGACCATTTTTATTGTAATACAAATGTTAAACAGAAAAACAGGCAATTTTGATTGCACTAGTATTCCCCTGTCTGGGTCAATACTTAGTAGAACCACCTTTGGCTGCAATTTCAGCTACAGGTCTTCTGGGAAATGTCTCTATCGTGATATTTTTTTACCTATAAGTCTTGAGCAATTTTGCTTTGTCAAGACTACAAAATGTGGAAAAGAGTGATGAATATTTATGCATGGTACTGTAATATTATTGTAGTGTATAAATATTCCTTTGTTGACCAATCTGCTTTGTGACCAAACCTGACTGCCCTAATCTGCCTCACTATTCCATTTAGCTGTGTGTGTGTGTGTGTGTGTGTGTGTGTGTGAGAGAGAGAGAGACAGTGTGTGTGTGTGTGTATGTGTGTGTGTATGTGAGAGAGAGAGAGAGAGAGACATACAGACAGACAGACAGACAGACTGACTGACTGACTGAGACTGACTGAGACTGACTCTACATGTTATCCATTGCCTCAGTAATGCTGTGTGTTAAATGTGTGGCAATATAGTAATAATTAGTGAGGAAGTTACACAGTGTCTTTCTTTTTCCAGGAATGATATAAATATGAACAGGAATTACACAAATTCCAGAAAACTTGCACCTTACACTTCTGATATGATAGCAATATTTGGGTCCCTATATTGCTCTGTCATACACTTTAACCCCTGTTCTCTGATAACATGAAGTGAGGTATCTCACTATGGGAATGCCTCAAGTGTGACCGAGTGCAGAAGCACCAACGACGCCACGTCTGTCCAATATGGCAGACCGTTCGCTGCAGCCCCAGCTGCCTTCCGCTCCGTCATTCTTCGCATATATCTCTTCTCCGTGTGAACTACAAGGAGGGCAATGTTGTGAGATACCTCACTTCATGTTATTAGAGAACCGGGGTTATGATAGTAACCTAAAGTTTTCTGTCTAAAATTCGTTCAGTATCTCACTATGGGACATAGATCACTCCCGTATTGTAGATATGCTGTTGAAGCAGACTAAATGATAAGTATGACACCCTTGCAAAGAAAATCCAACACACACGAGTGCTTAGTGCACCTTATCTCTGCTCACCCCCAGCACAGAGTAAGCTAGAGAGGGCTCTGTCACATCCAGTTAATAAAATCTCAAAAACATGTGCGGGGACAATCAGCTAGCTGCAGCACATATTTCTTAGATGGAAATGCCCTTAAATAGAACCCAAGACATAACCACACCCCTGGTGGAGTGGGCTCCTAGACCTTCTGGGGGCTGCAGATTTGTGCTATTGTAACTTGACACAATAGCCTCCAGCACCCAGTGGGAAAGGCATCGACGTGAGATGGGTTTCCCCTTGTAAGAATCAGCCCAGGAGACAAAAAGCTGATTACCCACTCGAAGTGCTCTGGTTCTCTGTACATACACATGCAAAGCACGAACTGGGCACAAGCAGTGTAGCCGCTCATCCTCTGAGGATAAAAAAGGCGGCGGATGAAAAGCCTGAAGATCCACTGCTTGCCTCGAGCCATGTGAATCATTTACTTTAGGCACAAATTCCAGGCTAGTTCTAAGTATTACCTTTTGACCACCCATGGCGATAAGACCTGCCGAGATAGCAGCCAAATAAACCTTCACCGTAGAAAAGGCTCTGCCTTTATCCAGCAGGTCTTGCAGAAATCATAACATGTCTGAAACTGAATATAAGTACGGGACGACATTCTTATCTGCACACCATCTTTCGAACACTCCCCACTTGTGATTATATAAAGAGCGTGTCGAGGTAGCCCTCGCATTCTGAATTGTCTCAATCACTTTCGAGGTTAATTTCGAGGCTGCTCAATATGGTCAGCTCCTTCACTAGCCTGTGCAGCTGGGGACAGCGTACCCCTCCCTGCCGATTTATATAAGCTATCAAGGTTGTATTGTCCATCCAGACCACTACATGATGATTTTTGAGAAAGTACACAAAATGTTTCAGAGCTAAAAACACAGTTAATAGCTCCAACCAATTGATGTGCTTCTTCCTCTTTGCAAGACCCCAAACCCCTCTCACTGCTCTGCCCTCGAACACTGCTCTCCAGCCTGTGGGAGATGCATCTGTCATCACCACTTTCCTCACTAAAATAGGACCCAGTGGGCATCCTGTTCTGAGAAAATGGAGAGCCAATGATGGAGAGCCCTCGTGCATTCTGGCGAGACAAGCACTCTGCGGCTAAGACGACTCTTGGGGTGAATGCCCTGCGATGCCACCCAGTGCTGAAATTCCCTCATTCTCAGTAATCCTAGGGGAACTACTGGCACTGTTGAGGCCATTAAGCCTAGTAGCCGAAGACCCATCCAGAATGCGACTGATCTCCCTTGTTGAAATAGGGCGATGCAACCGAGAAAAATTTTGATGCGCTCCTCTGATAGAAAAGCATGAAATACAACTGAGTTTAACCTGAGACCCAGGTAAACTATTTCCTGCGAAGTAATCAGACAGCTCTTCATTTAATTTATGTTGAAACCCAATCTCTCCAAATGTGTCACCAGTGTGACAGCCGCTGACATGGCATGCAGACAAGCAGGTTGTCTAGAGAAGATGAGACACTGATCCCGCATTCCTTAACGGGCTTAGAACTCCCGCTACACATTTGCTGAATACCTTTGGAGCTAGTGAAAGGCCAGAGGGAATTTCCACATACTCGTAGGCTACGCCCTGATATACAAATCTGAGATATTTTTCCTTTTAACCTGACGACTTTCCTCTACCGGGATTACTCTTATCACTCCTTTCATGAGCAAGGAGGATATTTCTTCTTCCAAAACCCGAGCTGACTCCCCTTGGGCCGCTGACATTACCACTCCATTGAAAACATTGGGTTTTACAGCGAATTGAAGCCTGTATCCCCTGATTATTGTGGTTAGAACCCATGGATGGACTGCACATGTGCGCCAATTCTCCATCTGAGCAGCGATTGCTGCCTCCCCCTCTAGTGTTTGTTTTCCCTGGCAGTGAGGCTCTTGCTGAAGAGAAATCTGCTCTTTGGCTCAGGTGCAAGTGGTTTGCAACTGATGTTTCCACAGGGGGAGGGACTGCCATCCCTAAATCCTCCATTCTCTGAACGTCAAGCCTCAAGAAACTTTTGACAGGCACCCACTGAGAAAATGGCTTGTCCCAAAACCGCTTCATCTCGGCCAAACAGTCCAGGATGGCCGGAATAAGCTGTCTTGCTGGTTGGAGACGTGACGGGAGCCTTTTCCCATCATATAAATCCCTTTCAGCCCCTTTTCCCGCTGGCTTGGCCACCCAATCTCAAGCAGGTCTATGCCCATCTGTATCGGGGAGGGCGAGCACTCCTCCAGCGCATTCTGCGGCCTGGACTGATTTGGGTGAAGGATATCTTCCTCTTCGTCCTCAAGGATGGTTGACAGGACCTCGTCATCCTCATTGTCTTCCTTTCCCGTTTTGAACAGCAGATAGGATAGGTGACACATTTTCCATAATCTCTCCCCATGTGTCCAGGGCTTGAGGACACTCCATGGGTTCTTCTCTTGGTTGAGAAGAGAGGCATGGGTCCTTCTTTCCCATGACTGCCACTCTGAGTCTTCTTTCCCAGGTTTTAGTCGAGACAGAAGCACAGAGGGGGCAACTGGCAGAGTTAGACAGTGCGGCTTGGCTATGTTTAGCATACAAGCAAGAAATGCAGAGGCCATGTGAATCCTTTGCAGAGATCCACACTCAACATGCACATGGGTGAGGAGGATGGCCTTTTCCCCTGGGGCTTTCTGGCTCTTTTGCAGTGGCCATGATGGTGCCTGCACCCTCTTTGTATGCTAAGTTCACTGATCTGTACTTTTTTTTTTGGTGTGTGGTAAGCGCCCCCAAAATTAGGAAAAAAAAACTTAGAGAAGGAAAACTCGCCTAAACGCGTTAGTAATTCCACTCCAAGCCAAAACTCTCAACAGACCCAAAAGAAGGAATATATTGCATTCGGATGTTACAGTGAGGCTCAGTCTGTAAACTGTTGAGCAATAATTCCCAAAGAGACTGCTCAGAACAGCTTCTGAAATCTTCCATGGGGAAAACAGCGAGAATGATGAAGCAGAAGGCAGTGGCGTTTTATATCCAGAGAGGCGGGAATCCCTGATCGCTGCAGCTGTTGGTCTGCCATATTGGCAGACATGATGTCATTGATGCTTTTGCAATCGGTCACGCCTGAGGCATTCCCATAGTGAGATATCGGACAAATGTTAGAAAGAAAACTTTACTCTTCCACTGCCTTTACTGACATCTTGTCAAACATTCATGGTAGATTTATTTTATTGCTGCACACTTATATGAGTGATGAAAGAAGTTTTGATGGACTTTGCCTAACCATGTTTGCAATTAATTATGAGCTCTGGCATGTGATTTAGATCAACTATGAATTGCTTATGCAGGCAGATTGCTTCCTCTATTTATGCTGTTAATGGAGGCATTTGTTATGCTGTCATTACTAATTCATTAAGACAATATAATGCTACAAAGCAGCATTCAAATTTATGAACACGATTTTTTTATTGATTATGTGCCAGCTGCTGCAGCTTAGCGGCTGACTGAGTGTTAGGTCTTTTAAACCACTATAAACCATCATTAATTAGTCTAAAATCTACTATCAAAATCTACTTAGAAATCTACGAATGTATTCACCGTTCATTTATAATGTCAGTGTCCTGGCCTGTCTGTGGGAAATAGGGCAGTTCATCATTATGTGTGGGTTGTTTGGTTTGGATCATCTAGTGTAATGTTGCGATATGCAGATGACAGTCGATCCCTTCACACACAGCAGATGCTGTGAGTAAGCAGACAGACTAATCATGATCTCTGAATGTGTTCTCAGAACAGAGTGTGAACAGTAGCATTGTGTTTGGTTGAATGGTTGTTATAAAAATCACTGTAGATAAGTCAGATGACACGAAAGGATTTTTCCCCCAAAAGTGACCTCTAGTAGGTAGGTCAGCAGGCACATGAGTATATCGACTCTTAATATTACAAGAATGTTAAATGTTGTGTGAACTGAATATTGTGATACCGCTGTGCTGTTGAATGCTCGAATCCGACTGGTCGAATGGGTTTGATTAATTTTCTGTAACAGCGGTTCCAGATCCACGATTTATATTAATATACTTGTACTAATATGTTAATATAAAAACAATTTACAAATGGATTTGTATGGTGATTGCCCTAAATAACTGTTGATAGTTGATGTGAAGAGACGTGTCCGTGCTTTGTAATAGGGATAAATTTTCTGACATGTTAAAGTATTCAGGACAGGCTAACATGACTTCAAGAGAGTGAAAATAAGTATGGTTGTTTATAGCTGCTGTAATGTAAATGATAACAGGAACTAACTTGTATCATGGATGTCAGCATTGACAACATTATACAACTATAAATGAGTAACATTTTATTCATGTCTTGTTCTTTAATTAATAAACATATTTGCTTGGTGGCAAATTGTTATGGTGTAATAGGATTAATACACTTTGGGTATGCTGGTATTAGAAAATAATCAATAACACGAATTCTGCTTTGCATCACATTACACTGTCATTGATTATTTTCCTATAACAGCATGCCCTGCTGTGTTTTATTCCTTACATATTGTATTACCACTTGATTGGTCAGTGTATCATCTTACCACTAGCATTTAGGTGTTTTGTCCTGCGTTCTAGTGATGAGGTTTTGGAGGGAACACTAAAGGAAGGGACTGTATTAAGCGATCCTTATGTTGTTTTTGTGACTGTCTTGATGCATCTTATTGCTTTTTTTGTCATTTTCTTTCACAAGTTTACTTTAGAAATATTATATTTAGGAAGCCAATGATGTATACACTGCATGTTGACAGACTATGATTTGAAGCATTAATTATTCATATGTTCATGGCTATTTGCACATATCATCTATTGAAATCCAAAATTACAGCCAGAAACACTGCAAAACGACACATCTAGCAGCTTATTGTAATTGTCCAGTCTCAATGGGGTCATCCTGTTGCACCAGAAGCCGTTTTAATTTCATGCTGTTAATATTTTATACTCTTAATATACTCTCAATTTTTGTCTAGTTTAATATTGTGTTCCTTTTTCAGAGATAACAGGCCTGTTTTTTTTTTTAAATATATTTTCAGAATTTTGTTGGTGGAATTCAGGCACTCAGAGACTGCAAACAAATTCTTTACTATTTTTTAACGTTAACGTGATGAACAAGGGGCGCTTATCATGACTTCTAGATTCTGTCATCCATAATTGCAGAAGTGAGGATTTTAGCTAAATGCATGTCCATGATATCCTTTGCAGTGATTTCTGTTCAGACGCATTAGTAGGCCTTGGCAGCCTCATACTGCACATTAAAAAGAGAAAACCCATCTCCCTTCCTTCTTTTATTTGTTTGCTTTTATTATAGAAGGCCTTGCTTTTATCCTTTGTAGGACAATAAAAAGCTCTCAGTCTGGCTTCCCTTGTCGAATGGTTTCTGGGTTTTATTTATTCTCTTTCCCCACTTTTTCTTTCCTTTAGTTACATTGCCTGATACATTTTCACATTTCACACCACATAAGATCTCTCTCTCTTTCTTTCTCTCTCTCTCTTCTTTCTTTCATCATGCTTTCACTGTCCCATACTCTTCCATATGTTATATTGATCCATTTTTTTTGCTAGACAGCTTAATAGTTTCCAGCATTCAGTTTACTTTTTAAAAGCTCTTTTATTTTAGCACACAGCCATGGCACCTCCTTAGATGTGCTAGTCTCAGTGTTTCTGTCCATCCTTGTGTGTTCATTTGTCAAAAGCACAGAAGGGGCAAAATGTGGAAATAATCAATGACGGGGTGGTGTGGTGTGGCACAATGTGAAACTGTGTTACTGTTACTACCCCAAAGGTGATTATTTTCCTATAACAGCATGTTCCAAAGTGCTTTATTCCTCTTATACCAACCATTACAATTTTGAATCTATTAATGAACGACATGTTGTGCATTTAACTGCTTGTGGTTAATGTTGTAGAATTTACAGGACAGGTTTATTCACAGGTAAGATGATATTCAAATGATGTAGTAAAATAATAAAAGTCTTAATAAACATTGGGAGTATGATAGATGTCACATACCGTTGTTGAATATGGAAGCAGATGCGGGAGACAGACTCAGGCAGTATAATCCAGAGGAATAGACAAAGTTCGTAGTCGAGAAACAGGCAAGGGTCAGGCAATCAGGCAAACAAAACAAAACAGGGTAAGGCAGAATTCGAGGTCGGGAACGTAAACAATGGTCAAAGTCACTTTGCAATAAACACGATAGATGAGGCTTGGATTAACGACAGAGAACAGGTCAGCTGAACGTTTACTTCGCAAAATCTGTATGCATCCAAAGTCTCTTATATGCTGTGGTGAGAGTGCGATAATGATTGGCTGCAGGTGTGTGTGATCAGAACTCCGGGGAAGGTGAGCGCATGCGTGTGTGGGAAGTGTGGTGCTCAGCAGCCATGTTTGAAGTAAGTGGTGTTTCTCGGGAAAACGAGTTGTGGCTGGGCGGAGTTATGACAGTGGAGAGTACACTGACCAATCAAGCAATAATACATTTACAAATTTAATACATTTAATAGCCAAAGAGTAAAACACAACCTTTCATGCTGTTATAGGAAACGAATCAATGACAGGGTGATGTGATGCAAAGCAGAGACCTGATTTATATCAACATGCCAACTTCTGTGAAATTACTGAGGCTGTGATATCCTGTGGTAGAGAATACTATGTAAAATACTAGTTTTATGTCATATTTTCTCGTTAAGGCTTTAACAACAATATTGACCTCAATGCCCATTATTACTGCATAAACACTGACTGTGATAGCTCCCACACATATATTTTAATTTTATTTATTATAAATATATATGTTTTATTATTATAAATTTTAGTTAAGCAACGAAATGAAGTTTCCTATTCCTAATTCCTTCCACACGGTTCAATACTGTAATCCATTTAAAAAAGAAAACATTAGCTATTGCAAAATAAAGGCACTACATGCCATGCACAGGGGAATCAGTGTTGGGCTGGGTATGTGTTTTTGGTGATCAGGCTTAATCACATGTGACAGAGCAATAACTAATCTACTGCTACATAGTCTGCTCATTCTTGGCCACCAGAGAATCATAACATGGATCAGCCTCTTCATGACCCATTTCATTCTGTTAGAGCATACTGTAGAACATGTAAATACAAGCCTAGAAAGACTGGTCTCAAATGCTTTTCATACCAAGAGTAAAATGTAAATGACATTTTCGTGAAAACACAAATGACAGTAGAGAAGCAAGTGCATTAAAAAATACATAGAGATACAGTATATGACCAAATGCTTGTTTCATTCATATTCAAGTGGAGCTAAACCGAATGTACAAAATGTAGCTTGGTTCATAAACTTTTTTACTACACTAATCAGGTTCCCACATGCAAGAATGTGGGTTGTGTGTGCTGATTGTTGTTAGTACTTTGGCACTGTAAAGAGCTGAGGCGTACATAACACTAACCAGGATACACCCATTCTCGCTCAGAGTCTCTTCTCAGTAATTCCTATTAAAGTGACGAAGCTATGGAGGTTTTCCTTCTATACTTTTCTATGTACAGAAGAATTTGATTAGAAAAGCAAACTGTTGTTTTAGTGCATTCTTCTGTTTAAGATGATGTGCAACTTGGACTAAATTTAGCTGACATTTTCCTGTTACTTTCACCCTCAACATTTCCAAATGTTACTGCCTAGTCAGTATCACAATCAAAAAAAAGAGTGGTGAGCAGTCCAGGGCTTGATTAGATCACAGGTTGGGGAAAAATACACTACATTAGAAAACTAATTAGTCCAGAAGGCATTTTAGAAAGCAGCAGGCCCTCCCTCTGGTTCCAGACATGATCACAGATTTTATCTTCTCTGGCCTTAATCTGAGGCCTGTTGGTTTTACACACACACACACACACACACACACACACACACACACACACTTTTCTCATAAACAGCAGACGTGATCTCCTTGACATGCTAATTCTCATTTAATTGCATTTTTCTAATTTCTTTTTCTCTTTCACCATTTTAATGTATAATGCCTCCAAAGGAAACAAGAAAATAAAACTAGAGTGACTCAGACAGACAGGTGGGAGACTGAGCGTCTCAGCAGAGGAAGGCTATGTTTTTTTTTTTCCAATTCTCTGTCTTATTGTATTTGGTCTTGTATATATTTGTGTTAAAGGAAGCTTTTATGCAGTATTGGGACATTTTTCTGCTCATGAGTACACTGTGATGTAATGGAAAACAAATTGCCATAGATAAACAGAACCTAAACAAAATACTTTATTTGTCTGAATGAAGGAAAATGATAAGCCTTGTTTGGTGATGTGGATATAGTAAGTAGAAATAAGTGTATTTGCACAGTTTTCTGTTGTGTGGAACAGTGACAGCAGTTGTGTTTATATATGATGAGAGTGTGAAGGTGGTGTTCACACAAACAAAAGCTGTGCCAGTGACGCACTGCTGTCAACCAGATGATCCCTGGCCTGAAGTCATCAACCCTGCAGCGAGACTGTTAAGGCATGTCTGCTCACAGCAAACACACCCAAGGATTTGCATCAATCAGCCATCCCCCTCTTTATTCTCTGGCTCTCCCTTTCTCACACTCTCTCTTTCTCTCTGTAGTATGCACAAACAATGCTCATGCCGCTGGCATATTTTGGGTGTGTGTCTGTACCTGTATCAGTATCTGTATGTATATCTGTGTGCTTCTTTTTCAACTCTGTCTCTATTTCTGTGGTTGTGTTACATGGTTGTGTTAGTGTTTCTGTAGAAAACAAATAAGATATTCCTAAATTCCACCTTAACAGTGCAGAGTTGTGTTACGTTTAAACAAACCAAAGTTTCATGTTATTAGGGAAGTAGGTGACCATGCAAAACATACAAAAGCACATGGTCAAAAACAGTCCTGTAATAAGGCAGTATTACATGAGCAAGAATGCAGTTATATTCAACAGCACTGTGGTATTAATTTCTTGTTTTTAGAACAAGATAATGGCTTGTATGATAGCAATATCGCACTTGCATTCATGCGGTTATAATGAATATCAGCGTGGCTGTGTTTAGCTACGCTGAATCATAACTGTGCCGATATTCAGGATAATCGATACAACAATATTGCCATTATCTTGTTCTATAAACAAGAATTTTATATCAAGTAACTGACATTTCAGACACAATATAGTCAAATGTTCTGTTTATTTTGGCTCTGCTAGTGGAAATATATCCCAAAGAAGCTACACTCACTTTCTAGCCTGTTGGATAGCTGGTTATCTCACTCACATTTATTTGTACATTCCCGTTAAAGGTGCTTACACTGGCTTCGTTTCTTCCTTTTCATTTTCATTTGACAAGCTTTCATATTTTAAGCTAAAAGTTATATTCATTAAGAATGTATTGCCATGTCCGCTGATGATTTTGCTAACACTACTATAGTAACTGTTTCAAACTAGGAAGTGGAATTTTACGTGGCAAACACAGACTGGCAAAGTGATACATACAGTGAAACGTCTCATCAAATTAGTAGACCAGTACTAACTGCTGTATAATTTTATTTATATTTATATTTAAATTTTATACTCCAGTGCTGTTGAGTGCTCTATTCTGATTGGTCAGGTATTGATTAGTAGTTCTAACTGAAAGGCAAATCACAGGTTTATATTATTGCATTGTTCTAATATGTTGTGCTTTCTACAGTATCATCTCATTCACAGGAACACATGATCTAAGACTAATGAACAGACTTTTTTTTTTTTTTTTAAAGTGTCTCCTTACAGAAAAGCTCTCTGTAAAGAGACAGTTCTTTAACATTTATTGAAGGAGTTTCAGGTTTCAGCGCTTTTATCAGTAAGTTTTCTGACACATGAGAGTCTTCAGGACTTTTTTGTCTTAATAACTTAAAAAATGACTGAGATTGACTGTTTATAGCTGTTATAACATAAAACTTTGGGAGGCAAAGTTTTAGAAATGTGAGCATGTTGACATTTTCAATGCTAATTGGCGAGACCAACTGGCAAAAGGATTGCCATCAACATTAGTTTTATCATTTGCATTTTAAGGTTAAAAAAAAGAAGCATTTTCTTCACAGGAAAGGGTGAGTCAAAGATGAACTTAGATATTGCATATTAAAACAGAATATTAAAGCAGCCTGAAACACTTTCTGATTCAGACCCACATATATTAACACAAATTATTATTATATCAAGTAATATCCTGCTGCAGCCAAACCTCAGTCATGGTATTGATGTTGGGTTGCAGTCAGAATAAGCTACTGCTAAAATAGCATGCATAATTTATTTATACATCAAATAATTATACAAGTGAGAATTTAGGTGCATTTTACCTAAAATACAAACAAGGCAGGAATGCGTTTCAAAACTTTTTTTTCAAAAATTTAGCATTTTATTAGTATGACCCTGAAAAAAGACAACTAGTAAACATTTTATGGTAAAAATAGTAACCACAGTCATTTCATGTTATCTAATATATTACTAAGGAATTTGAAAAAAAAAAAAAAGATTGCATGGTGATTGCAAGGTGATTAATAAGAAATGCATTTTAATATATATTTTAAGTGTCAGTGGTGCAGTGAACATCAGAAGGTATCTATGGCTATCTGTGAAATTGTTACTAACAGTGACATCATAACAAGCATAACCATGCAGTTGTGCAGAGATGGTCTAACCTGGACAGATTGTAATCAAATTCAAATTTTATTTGTCATACACACAACCATGCATAGCTGGTTTTGGCCTTTCTTTTTCGGCCGCCGAAAATGGCATTTTCGGTTTTTGGCCAAAGAGAAAAAAGGCTGAAAATATGAGCCAAAAAAATATGTCACCACTCCCCTTAGTGCTCGGCATTCAGATTTCACTCTCGAGCTAGCAGATGGTTATCGTTGCATTGCAACATTACTAGATCAACAATTTAAAGAACATTTCTTTGAGGCGGAGAAAAAGCAATGTGCATGGGATATGATACAGGCAGAGCTGGAGGTGATGAATGTATCTGCTGAAGGATCGACACGCAGCACAGAGCAAAGTGTGCCAGAGAAACTGGTGCGTACAAGTGATGAGGCGTGAACTCCCTCACTTTCTGACATGTTTGACGAGATTCTACAGAAAAGTCCCCGACCCACAGCAGTGCCACAACAAGTGCAGCTACTCTTTCCATTGCTTGCGTGGATTGCACGCAGGTATTTATCTGCCCCAAGCATCAGCACAGAGAGTGCGAGATTATTCAGTGCAGCATCTCATGTGGGCGGCTGTGGCTCAGGTGGTAGAGCGGGGTTGTCCACTAATCGTAGGTTCGATTCCCGGCCCACATGACTCCACATGCCGAAGTGTCCTTGGGCAAGACACTGAACCCCAAGTTGCTCCTGATGGGAAATTAGCACCTTGCATGGCAGCTCTGCTACCATGTGTGTGTGTGTGTGTGAATGGGTGAATGAGAACCAGTGTAAAGCACCTTGGAACCACTAAGGTTAAAAAAAGCACTAAATAAGTGCAGACCATTTACCATGTTCTTGATGAGAAGAGGAACCGTCTCTCCTGCCAGTTTTGCTTAAACAGAAAACAGTCCAGTTTGCTATATGTATAGCAATTACATAAAAATTTGTGTAGCCCTGTAAAACTTTGCTCATGACTTGAAGCTACATCTGTTGTTTACAATTTGCAGTTGGTTCTCTTTCAAGCATACGTTTCGGTGTCTCACTATGGGATACACCCCTTCCGCGTATTCCTCAGAAGCCTTATTACATTACTCCAGCCCGTATTGGCTGGCAGGCATAACGCTTGTGTCTGGGAGTGGCTCCCTTCTCCAATATAAGAGGAGCATCATTCTACTTTTCAAAAACCTCTTCTCTGTTCACTCCCGAAGCCTGAAGTATGGTTTGGATTGTCAACTGCTAGCCTCCAAGCTAGTTGCTGACTAATCTTCCTGGTACTGGATTCTTCAGCGAATTTCCAGCCACCACGCCATTTTTTCGCCTGACTCCTGCGATTCACACTCCAGCTTATTGCTAGAACCACTCTAGTACCTTGATGCTACAGCAATGCAGAGTGCTTTGGCTAGTGGGGGAGATTCCGCGTGGCTTTGCTCATGCAGGAATAAGATTTCCTGCAAGTATACACATCAGGTCTGCTCTGCATGCATCGGGCTGAGACATGCCCAGGTGGCTATCGATAGTCCCGGTTCATGTGAGCACTGTGCGGGCTTCACCATGAAGAGCCTTCACCGCAGACTAGCACGCCAAGCTAGCCTGTCGGGCCAGGACCCCCTCGTATCAGCTAGTCCTGCTCAGGCTGCCACCCCACAGGTATCCATTCCTGTGGAGCTGCCTAACATGGCAGCATTATTCTAGACCTGTTGTCGCAGACAGATTTGACAGCTTCACCCAGAACGCTTGGCACTGTGGGCCTGGCCAGTGAGCGGTTCAATCTGAACACATCTGGGCTGGCCGACAGTTCCATCAGAACCATACAGAACATTAGAGACTCTTCTACTAGGTCTCTTTATGAATGTAAATGGGGCGTGTTTGAGCCATGGTGTGCAGCTAAGCACGAGATTCCCTTTAAGTGTTTGGTGGCAGTGAAACTATCTTTTCTGCCAGATTTGATAGCTCAGCGAAAAGCATTTTCAACTATAAAAGTGTATTTTGTCATGCCACATAGGCTTTGATGGTAAGACAGTGGGACAGAACCCTTTAGTATGCCACTTTATGAAGGCTGCGTGGTGCGCTTTGCCAGTCTCTAGACCGCTTTCTCCCACATGGGATGTAATTTTGGTACTAATTTATTCCCAAAGTTATTAATTCCATTGTTCATCACTAATACATAGTACAACGTGTAGTGAAATGCTTTTCACGACTGTCTGTGACAAAAAAAAATTAATTTACATAAACCAGAATTTACTTGTAATAAAGGTGGGTTGCAACAGCAGTCAGACTATAATTGGTATAAAGTGCAGATATGTGCAGCTGATGTAGTTATGTTGATATTGTCAATATATATGATAAATATTTGTAAATACAGGATAAAATGGTTACTGAAGATGAATGAATAGAAGATGCATTTAAGGAATGTAGGTGGTGTGGGTGTTGTGTAGCAAGTCCAAGCTGTAATCCTTGGTGTTGTCCTGGTTGAGAACTTGAAATTGGAAATTAAATTGGAATTAGAATCAGTCACTTTTTCTTGCATGAATCAACCCTTTTTCAGTATAAATGCTGAGGGTCATTCCACTCAAATGAACAACAGAATTGAATTGGAGCCAGATGATTTATAATGGTTATAATGAAGACTGAGGCCACCAGCTACAATATAATACAATACAGTTTAATATGTAATTCATTTATATGTAGTACATTATCTTAGAAGTCAATTAAAAGTCATCTGCATCTGCATAAAACTGATAAACGAGTGTGATCTTTTCATTGTTAATTCAGTGTAATTGACATACACATAAATTCCACTTTCTCTATCTGGGTTGTTTCATCGTTTATTTTATTTTATTATTGTTATTATTATTATTATTATTATTATTATAAACATTTTTTACATCTTACATGTTTATTGTGAAGAACATAAATAACTGGCAGCATTAGACCCACACAGCACAAGACACATCACGCCTCTTTCTCACCTCACTGCTAATTATGTATGAGTGCCATTACTAACCTTGTGTGTGTGAGACCACTCCGAGCCCTGGAGATTTTCCACATATTCATGTTTATTGCCTTATTCAGTGCATGCTCTTATACTGTAAACCTGCATCTCTTTGCCTTTATATCTCATTCTCTCTCATTTGTGTTCCTTTCTTTATTCACCCTGATGCTGCTGGTTTGTAGGAGCTGAACGTGGAAAGTGGGATTTGAAGCATTACCTGGTAGCTTGTGATGTACAGAAAAGGGGAAACACAACAAAAAATATTTCATTGCATTTACAGATGAATTGAAGTCACATTCTAGTGGGATGATATATCAAATACTGGTGCAATGGAGCAAAGCTTTCAGAGGTGATCAGAAGACTTAGAAGGACTTAAATTGAGGATTTAAATTGAGAACACCCAGACTTAGGGCATATAGACATACACATACAGTATGTTAAGGAAATAGAAGCAACTTGACATCTGGCATTTGATAGTCTTAAGTGTTTCTAAGTTGGGCTGACTGACATTTGCTTATTGTATGGAGTGTTAAGAGCTAAACAGCTCAACTCCTAGGGTCATGAATGGAAGTGTGCAGCTGGGCCACTTGCAACCCTCCACAGCAGGCAAAGCTGCTTTTTGAGCTTGAGGCTTTCATTCAGCACAATCACTCCTCAGAGAGACATCGATTTGGAAAGAAAAGCAGGTCCTATTTAAAGGGCAGCCACAATCTCTGTCTGGCTTTCATATTATCAGTCAGCCTTGGGTTGTTATTACATCCACAGTATAAACCTTGCAGCCTAGCGTTGCACTGCCTTGTTTAATTGACAGCACAGATGGATTAAAGTCTATTTTCTGTTTGTTTGCACAAGAGATTTTGTGATGTTTCTAAATAAGGTGCAGTATGTAATTACAATTTGAAGTAGTACTGCAGGTGTTTGAATTGCATATTGACTCAATGAATGCTCATTCACATGAATATGCGCATACTGGAATTTTGAGCATTCAAACACAGCAGTCTGCTCTGATTGCTAGTCGGCAGCAGCTCTGTGTTTTGCCTGTGCAGCACTTTCTAGCTGACTTTCACAGGCATGAAGGAAGGTTATTTTTAAGTTTTTAATTTGAAGCTCTGCATATGGGCAGCTTTCTGTGACGTAACTTGCTAATTAACCTTAAACATTCTTTTCACGGGGGGCACTGTGGCTTAGTGGTTAGTATTTGTTAATGGGGTTGGGGGTTTGGATCCCACCACCACCCTGTGTGTGTAGAGTTTGCATGTTCTCCCCATGCTTCGGGGGTTTCCTCCGGGTACTCTTGTTTCCTCCTCCAGTCCAAAGACATGCATTGTAGGCTGATTCACATTTCCAAATTGTCCATAGTGTGTGAATGTATGTGCATTTGTGCCATTCGATGGGCTGGCCCCCCATCCAGGTTGTCCCCTGCCTCGTGCCCTGAGCTCTCTGGGATAGGCTCCAGGTTCCCCCGTGACCCTGTGTAGGATAAGTAGTACAGAAAATGGATGGATGGATGGCATTCTTTTCATTCCCTCTCACATACTGATGCTATCCTTTTCAAGACATACTGTACCTTTTGGTTTGAGAATGGCGTCCAGTTTGGTGTTGTATATGAATCACTGTTGCAGTCAGAAGGTGAATAAGGCTTGTTCCAAGAGCTATGTTAACAGCTTAAATGTAAATTAGCTTGAGGAACAGCCATGGAAACTGAGAACATGAGGAATCAAGCAGTGTCAGAATGAGTAAAATTACAGCTAAACAGATACAGTAGGTGAGAGTGAGGTTTACTGGCTTTGACTGGCAGCACCTTGAAAGCATAGAAAGAATAGTTAGAGAAACAGCTTGTACCCTCACTCTCTCATTTTTCAACTGGGTTTTTGTAATGCTGTGATTTTACTCAGTGCAAAATAACTGATGGGAAATTTGAGAGTTTGATAGTAATGGTAATAGTAATAGTAATGTCCTCATCGACTTCTTTTGAAATGACAAAACATAATAGCATAATGTAATATAATGATTTAACAGTGCTGCACCACTTGGCTAGCCATTTTATTATGACAAAACAAAACAAAACAAAAATAGCCTCTTATAATCTAAAAAATAGCTGCTGTCACCCCAATTCTGAAATGCTAACAATACTTCAGGCATCTGGAGTCTCTAACAATTTGTACGAGCCATTCCAATCTGGATTCTGATCATTCCATAGCACAGACATTGCCCTCATGAGAGTTGGTAGTGACCTTCTTCTGTCTGCAGATTCAAGGACCGACTTAACGTTCTGCCTCTTGATCTGAGTGCTACATTTAATACATGACATTGCAAACCTCTCAGCTATTGGCATCACAGGTTTAGCCCTCTCCTGGTTTACCCCATTTCACCAGTAGGCAACATTTTATTATCATCAACAAACATAAATCCTCTTCTGTTTTTTTTTTCACTTAAGGTGTTGCTCAAGGCTCTATACTTGGTCCACTACTTTTCCCCATGGCCATATTATTCACAGTCATCGCCTTAGTTTATACTGTTATGTGGATGACACAGTCTTGCCACCACTAATTTATTAGCCTGTATACATGATCTGAAGCATTGGATGCAAACTAATTACCTTAAACTCTTCTAATTGGTGCCAAAGCTTTAATATATAAGCATTCATATCTGTGCCTTGACATTAATGGGTTATTATTAGACTGTCTGAAACTGCTTGGAACCCTGGCCTGATCTTTGATTCATCACTTCTTTTTGAATCCCTTATCAGTTCAATCACCAAGACTGCATTCTTTCACCGCCACAATATTGCATGACTACAACCCATACTATTCCTGCCAGACTACTTGCCAGACATCAGTATGTTGAAAATCACCTGCTAGAGTGGTTATATACACCAAACATTTCTGTCCACAGCACTCTCACTCTCTTTAGATTGGTCTCTACTTAGGTTACCCATCCCCTACCATATTCAATACTAAATCATGGTTCTCACATCCTCTAGTCCCAGTTCATTTGTGATCCCCAAATTTAGACTTCCACAGGTGGCAGGTGTTTCAGTGTTGTAGTGCCCAAGGATTCGAATTCACTTCCACAAAGCCTCCTTGAAGTCTCCTGTCTCATTAAAAAACAACAACAACAAAAAACCCCCCAGCTCAAAATCCATCTCTTTTCTTAGTGTTAACAGTCTCTCATCATTAACTAAGCAGTTTCTCTTCTTCAGTACAGTACCGCTTTTTGTTTTATGACTTTGCAATGTACCTTTATCTGACTGCTCTTACCTTCATTATGTGTTGTTGTGTTATGCATTATGCTACATTATGTTTGTATGTGCCTTTTGGACATTGTAAAGTAAGTTTGAGTTTGAGAAAGGTACTACATAAAAAACAAGTAATAATAATATAATAATAATAATAATAATAATAATAATAACTCCTTCTTCTTCTTCTTCTTCTTCTTCTTCTTCTTTATTTTTATGCAGAGAGTCTGTGCCATAATGGTAAGCACAGGTGTATACCTCAGAGTGGCATCGAAGGCCTAGAAGGCAGTAGGGTAAGATCATTCAGTTCAACCATAGAATTTTCTCCCTTGAAGCTCTGTCTTTATCACTAGTCTTATATGCCTTTACACTTTAGTTGGATTATATTTTCTGCTCTCTCCTCAAACATCATTTCATTATTTAATTATAGTTCCCTCACCTTTGCTAATTTAAGTTGACCTGTTTTTCCCCTTTTCTTCCAGACAAAATGTAAGACTCAGGTGCTAATATTGGTGGTGCATGGGGGGAACATTCTGGACCCAGCCAGTGGTGACCTCGGGGCAAAGGCTGCAGATGTGGCCACTCTGTCCTCAGTGCTGGGGAAGGTGGCACAGGCGCACTTTGAGGCCGCTACACAGAAAATACTAATCAAACTGGTGCCGTGTCCTGCTGTATGTGCAGAGGCCTTTTCCCTGGTTTCCAAGTGAGTCACTGAGATTAATGTAGAGTTATAAAGTAGGATTTCATGTTAGAGAATTATAGCATAATATATTAAGTTGAATTAAGTAGGTACATTTACAACTCTTTTTATTGGGCACAGGTCTTAGTTGTACATTTAAGGTTGGGTTCCTTATAGAGCTTTTGGCTATGGCACTTCTAGTCTGAGACATAAACTGATATAATAATTAAAACACAAACAGTTGATACATTACGGCACATACCTTTCCTTTATATAATGCTAGCATTTTGCTGCTACCACTTTATTGTTATAAAATCCCTGACTGTAGTTTTAAATGTGCTCTATCTTACAGTCTTAAAGCATTTTTTTTCAATATTTCGAAGTGTACGAGTGTTTAAAGTGACTTATGTATTTTTTAAATAAATTGCTTTAGAGACCATTTATCTGCTTCTCTAAACCACAGTCAGTTTCCTCTAACACTACCCACTAATCATTAATAAAGCAGACCCTCACACTTATATTCTAAGCAAATGTCTTTGAAATCAGTCATTTTTATCCCAGTGCTATTTCAGCGGGAATATGCTGATTCATTATTTAGTTCTGAAACCACGTAGCTAAATTTACATTTATTCACTTGGCAGATATTTTTATCCAAATCGATTTACAATTGAACTGAGCAGTTGAGGATTAAGGGCCTTGCTCAAGGCCCCAACAGTAGCAGCTTGATGGTACCAGGATTCAAGAGCACTAACCACTGAGCCACCACTTCAATTGCTTGGAGTTAAACTTACCTGTGTTTTCAATGCTATCCTGAGAAATGTGGTGTTAAAAGAGCAGTTTAATTAGATGCAGATGAAGATTATTGAGAGATTTGAGAGTATTGCATTTGAGGACCAAAAAAGGATCTATGTGCAGCTTTGCAGCAGGATAAGGAAAAGTACTTTTCTAGGGTCTTTCAATCTTCATTTTGAGTCTGTGTTATTGTGTGCACTAACTAAAGAGATGTGTATATTATTGCATAGTAGCAGATTAAAGAGTTTGTTAAAATAATGCACTGCCACTTTATATAGACTTAAAATGATGTGCTCTTTGCAACCCTTTCAGCCCACACCATTTGCAGAATGTCAATTTAAACCATTAACATTGACCATTGTTTTTTTGTATTTGCTAATTTTAACACAGCAATGTGTTAACACAGCAAACAATTCTGCAATAGGCAGAGCTTAAAGAGAATTTCTGAGTAATATTGTACCTACTCTTTTGTGTGTATGTGTGTATCTGGGAAAAAGAGACACTAAGAACATGTGCTGTGACAGGATTAAAGAGCTCATTAAAAGACTGTTATAATCTGTCTTGACTGCTACTGTTTTATATGGTTTATAATAAGTAAACAGTGGAGGAAACAGCTCAGTAATGATAATACACATTAAGATAAATTGCCCCAGTAATACATTCTGTCAATGTCCTGATGGTGGATTTGTCATTGTGGGAACTGAGAAGCTGACATCTGAGATACAAAATGCATACTTTTTATTTTTAATACCTCAACTGGCTAATAGTGAAAAGCCAGTGTGGTGCAGAGGTTAGTGTGGACTACTATGATCATATGACCATTGTCACATGTTTTCTTCTCTCATTGGGTTTGTGATTAACTTTTGGTTTATTGGCATCAGTTGCTCTAGAAACAGATGAAAGGAGCAGAATAAATGTGCAATGATTCATGGGTTCAATGTGCAAATCATGGGTTCATTGATTTCTACTTGCCTGCATCCATCCAGCATCCAGGCATCAAATATAATATTCATTCTTGAAATGAGTTGTTAAATCCTTATTTATATATCACCTCCATGTCTACTTTAATGAAATTCATTGTGCTGTACACAAATCAAGGCATGAATAGGTGGATCTGTTTGCGCACAGTCAGTCTGTATGCCATTATAAGCCAGAACAACTCCATTGGGGATTCTGGATTCTGAGAAACTGATTTAATATTCTTCTGAAATCTATCAGCCTGCTGGAGAATGCTGGTGGAAAGAGAATACATTAAGGGCATGGCAGATTGTGGCAGGAAAACATTTCCATGTCTGATTAGTTAGAAAATGCATATAGATTTGTGCACAGATAAATAGAATAATTAAAGCTATCTGAATGTAAGATTTAGAAAATGTACCCTCTCTTGTAGGAAAACACTATTGTAAAACCTTTTTTTTTGCATAAGTTGCAAGTGCTAAGTCAATCTCATGACTGTAAATGCCAAGTCAGTACATATTCAGAGACAACTCAGAGCTGTGTCCTGAGACAACTCTATAATGCATGCTTAGTAGTATACCTGAATCGAATGTAGTGAAGTAACATACTATTTAGTACGGTACTATGAAGTTTGGGATGCTGCCCAGATATTTGCAGCTGTAAGGTAATAATTAATTTGTGACTCTGTGTACTGTAAATTGAGGGAATGGTGCAAAACCCCTACAGCTTCTAATTAATCATTTGTTTTTGCTTAAGCTGCTTGAAAGCCTTATTTAGTCTACCATTCAAAAAATTGGTTCCATCTGCCATATTTTATTGCATATTATTGCATTTAATAAAATTTACGCAGTATAGATCTGGAGTACACGATATGTCGTTTAGATATTTTATATAATATTTCATTTTGTTGTTTTTTTTTGGGAGGGGGCCTATGGGCGGCTGTTGGTCAAGCCAGTAAATGTTACAATATACTCCAATTTCCTGTGCATAGTAATTTCACTTCAGAGTATCCACCTCAACCTTTTTTCATTATAGGAGGTATTCTGGTTACTGCATTGTTTTAAACTGTGTTTTCTGAAGTTACCCTTGGGGAAGGACTGGATGTAGTGGGAGGTCAATGGCTTGTGAAGTGGGTAATGTGGTAGGAGTGGTTGGGGGATGTTAAAGGAGTCATATCATGATTTTGAAGGTTTTCCTTCTGTTTGAGTGTGTAATGTATCTGTTTGTGCATGTATAAGCTCTGCAAAGACCCAAAGCTTATAGTCTCCCCCAAATGGATTTATTATATCTAACACTGTTCCAGACCTGCCCGAAACGCGTCGTTTTAAGTCCCGAATTTACTTCCTCAAACATCTACATCACAGCATGAACTATTAACATAAGGCAGCCACAAAGAAAGAAAGCGAGGCTTCTGTGAATTCATGGAGACACTGTTTGTTTCTGTGCAAAAGCAAAATCTTTTTGTTTAGCCTTCCGAAAACAGACCAAATTAGGAATCAGTGATTACTGCTTATTTATAACGCTGTTCCTGAGCAGTACAATCCAAACGTTTGCTTGTGCACAGAGCATTTTACGGAGGACAGCTTCCTGAACCTGGGAGAGTACAACACACGCTATACATATAGAGATGAATACAATTAAAAGTTACTTTGTAGCTAGCAATCAAACTCTTAAAGAATACTTAACCTCAGTCAATTAGCATAAGCAGAAGCTTTATCAGATACAATTTCTCTTTTCTCCTTGTTTTTTGTTTTGAATTACTACTGCTCTGCTATTTTGCCCCAGCCCTAGTATCAGGCTTTGATGCTTCATCCACGGCTCATAGAGCATCTGATATCTTTTGTATACTTTTCTGGCCTCTTGAAAACAAAGACATTTATTGTTTTGTTTTTATTCTTTTGAATTCCAGTATAACGTGGATAATTTGGATAAGAGTGGTACCTTTCAACAGGAACCTGGCATTCATTATTTTACACTGATTCAGAGTCACTGGGATGGAGGCTCTAAGATTTTGACTGTTTTTCAAGGCTACATTTTGTTCAGTTGTTAGGCTGAGTAGGATATAATTAGAAGATTATCACGTTTATCTGTTATCAATTTACTGGCAGCCCTAGCAGTGGTATGAGGTCTTATTAACAATAAAAAAAATAAAATAAATACAACACAGTGTGATACCCCGGTGGTTTATGAAGGGAAGCATGGACGTGAGAGGCAGGCTTTGAAGAGTGGACTGGTCGGTTCAATTATTATTATTTATTTTTAACCAGAGCCCTTATCAACACTTCACTTGTCAACTCCAAAAGTAACACAAACACACTTTCTGCTCAGCTTGGCTTGGCTTGGCTCTACTTGGCTCTGCTTGGCCTCAATCGACACACGGTTTATCCAGCATCTCTCTCTTCATTGTGGATTCTCTTCAGTGGGTTTTTGATCATGGAAAATTGTAATGGATTGAACGTCTCCTCATTTGAGTATTTTGAGACCTGGCAGACTGCATTTCTGTAGTCAAGCTTTGAAGATTTTGTTTTTAAAAGCAAAGAATGCATTGTATCCACATCTCCAGGTATGAGTCATAAGAAGCTGTGCATGAGAGTGCAAGAGACGGACAGAGAAAATAAATGAGACCCAATAGCATGGCTACCTCATTAAGGCATGTACTCACTGTCAAGGTTCTGTCATTCCTTTCCACTCATGCTACCTTTTATGGGTTGAAACGCTACAGTTGTAGGTTAATATGTCCTTCAGAAAAAAACAACAACTGAAGGACATTCTTTATTGCACCAGATAGCTGGTATAGCCTTGTGTGTTTTGTCTTTTGTACCAAAAGCTAGAATAATTCAGTACAAAAAGAGTTATCCACATTTGCCACTATGTGAAAGAGCAGCAGCTTTTAAGAATAGATGTCATATCAAAGCTGTCTTGTCATATTAATAAACTCAATCTGAAGTCAGCTCTACTGCTAATTCCCCAGGCAATTATCATCATCTCATCTTTTCCAGCAAAGTAAAACAGTGCCAAGGTGCCACAGTAATAGCACCACCAGCTGCTTGCATAATACATTAATTACTGATACAACTCTGCAAATAAATGAATCCTAGGAGGACTAAGAGACTCTGAGGTGCTCTTGGATACCTGCTGCTGGTGAAGATGGAGTAATATAGTGTAATTAGTAGTATAATTTATCTGTTTCCTGGCCTTGTTATGGTAATGGCTGTGGTCATTCCAGAACACCTCATGTAAACATGACAGGAGCAAGTGTGGACACAGAGTCACACAGCTTAGGCCGTGCTCTCTGCGGGGTGAGCTGCATGCTGGGAGCACAGACAGGGACTCAAAGCACCATCTGTTTTTGGAAGAGAAGGAAAAGAAAATGAAGGATAGAGAGAATGAGGGAGTGATTAGACTTCACACTTCACACATACACAGTACTGCAAGTAATACATCAAGAGAGAAAAATATTGATTTACTGAACCAGCCCAAGTTTAATGCTTTTACTTCTCAAAATATGAGACACCAACTGTGAAGTTTTTTTTATCTGATTCTAGCCTTTTTAAAATATTTATAATATAAAATAAACTTCAAAAATAAACTGTAATGCTTCTGGACAAATATCTGATTTTTTTTGTCAGAGATAAGATTAATCCGGAACAGATTTAAAGAAGATGGAAATTCGAAGGATGAATAAAAAGTAAAATTTTGAAGTAGGTTTCTGTCAAAAGAAAAGTCCAATGGCAACACGTAACAGACTGCAAATTTGCAATGAGTTTTGAAGCATCCAACACCAATTTCTAGACATTGCCAGATAGGCCAGAGAGAGGAGAATCATGTATGTGCTGAGTTTGCATTTAGTCTTTTCTAAGGCGTAAGAGATCAACGTTCATCCTGGATAGGAATGAATCCTACATCAGTGGCTGTAAAGTATACAGTATACAGATAAGAGTGTTTTAATTAACCTTAGTGGTCTCAACTGACAGTAAAATAGTGTGCAATAAAATAGTGGCAGGTTCAGTTAATTGAAACAGAGTGTATCTGTGGTAAAACTCATATTATTATTTTTTCAGGAATTTGATACATCATGAAAACATAAAAAAGCAACCCCTTAGTAACCTCACAACCTCACAACATTCTTTGTATCTCCTCCTTATGTGGATGAGTGTGTAAACAGTATTTTATTTTTGACAAATAAAAATGTGTCATATCTGCACCTACAAGTCTTTATATTTCAGCCCTGTCATGCTAGTATGAATGGTGTATTAGCATCTAAGCATTACTGTGTTGTGTAAACAAAGGATGCAGAGAAAAACAGAGGAGATATAATGAACTTGCTGTATGCAGTCTCTAATAGACATGGCTTTAAAGACCATGAAGAGTTTGAGTTTGAAGTAACACACCCTCCTTCCCTGTGACCTGAACCCTGGTCCTGACATTGCAGCTAAGTCAGTGTCAGAGAGCCATCATGTCCCTAAATTCTTAACCTGACTGATAGGTATAAGGTTGGCACAGGGGGAAGACAATCCTTTAATTTTCTTGCAATTGATTTATACACTCATTACCTTTCTAGACACACAAGTGCAGGGTTATTTGAACCGTCTTTGTACATCTCTTACAGTTTCCTGATCTCTCTGTCTTATTTCAATCTGAGAAACCATAACTATTTACCTCACACATACAGTCATGGGAAAAAGAAAGTATTTGAAAGAAAGTATGTGTCTACACCATGCCAAGAAGACACGATATCAACCATGACCTCAGAGAAGCAATTGTTGCTGCTCATCAATCTGGGGAAGGTTTTAAGGCCATCTCCAAACAATTTGAAATTCACTGTTCTACAGTGAGAAGGATTGATTACAAATGGAGAGTCTTCAAGAAAATCTTCCCAGGGGTGGGTCTCCCAACAAATTCAGTCCAAGTTAAGACCATGTAATGCTCAAAGAAGAAAAACCCAAGATTCACATCATGTGACCTATAGGCCTTTGTAAGCACATTAAATGTTTATGTTCATGTCAACACTATCGGAAAAAGACTGAACAAGTATGCCTTCATGGAAAGGTGACTAGGAAAAAAACCTTCTATCCGAGAAGAATATGGCAGCATGACTTAGGTGTACAAAATTGCATCTGAACAAACCACAAAAGTTCTGGAACGATATCCTGTGTACTAATGGTGGAGATGTTTGGTTATCATGCACAGTGACATGTTTGGCAAAAAACACGACAAAAAAATCACCACAAACACCCCATACCAACTGTCAAGTCTGGTGTTGTAGGGGTGATAGGGGCTTGTTTTGCAGCTACAGGGCCTGCAGCATAAGCTGGGCCGAAATTGGGCCATGCAACAGGACAATGATCCCAATCACACCTGTAAATAGACATCTGAATGGCTAAAGAAGAAAAATTCAAGGTGTTGGAATGGCCAAGTCAATGTTCAGACCTCAAACTCGTTGAGATGGTGTGGCAGGATCTTAAGAAAGCTGGGCATAAACAAATTCCATCAAACATAAATGAACTGAAGCAATGCTGTAAAGAAAAGTGGGAATCATATACTGCCCAACTCCAATACAGGTGTGTGTATATATATATATATATATGTATATATGTGGGAGAATGGAGAATAATTATGTATATACATATACAGTATCTCACAAAAATGAGTACACCCTTCACATTTTTGTAAATATTTGATTATATCTTTTCATGCGACAACACTGAAGAAATGACACTTTGCTACAGTGTAAAGTAGTGAGTGTACAGCTTGTGTAACAGTGTAAATTTGCT
>JANDJT010000071.1:14182603-14218561 GCA_024331685.1 Stegophilus panzeri
TTGTCACATGAAAAGATATAATCAAATATTTACAAAAATGTGAAGGGTGTACTCACTTTTGTGAGATACTGTATATAATAATGAGGTGTCCAGGGTGTCCCCTGACTTTTGCCCTAAGTTCCCTGGGATGGTCTCCAAGTTCCCCCTGTGGCCCTGTGAAGGACAATACGATATAGAAAATGGATGGATGGATGCATGTATGGATTCATATATAATGGGGAATAATATAGATATATTATTAATATAAATATATATTTTATATGTAAGGAATAATTGACTCCGGTCTGTTGAATTATTAGAAAATACTGTACAGCCCGAGGTGGTAATGCGGCCATGACACGATGCAGACCGAAGTCAATTAATCCGCTTATACCACAGTTACCACACATCAAGACATTGTTCAGATGTTTTATTTCAAGATAGTTGTCAGGTTTTGTCCTTAAAACGCTCTTGTGTGTGGAACTAATGTATTACGCATCCCATCTCAAGCCTCCGTAGCTAATTCCAAAGCCCTCACGTGCAGGAAAAAAAAACTGCTTGGAAACTGTCTATTTAGAAGTACGTTTTAAAAAGTTTTTTGATGGAGAAGAATCTGGGCTCAGCCCCGGGCGATTAACAGTCCAGTTAACACCCCTGGGCTTACTTGTTCACAGGGTTTTTCGTTTTTTATTACTGCTGAAAATAACGAGTAATAAATAAATAAATATTCATACTTAGTCACCGGCTTTTCTGTCTTATTACTGCAATCACATGTGTTCTCTCTCTCTCTCTCTCTCTCTCTCTCTCTCTCTATCTATCTATCTTTCTCCAATAACTGCATATCAATGGCTCAAGCCTCCGCTTCACCTCTTGGCCACATTACCACCTCGGGTGTGCATTATTTTTCTAATAAGTCAGTGGCCTGTTGTCAATTATTACTAACTTATTTCTGGAAAATCTAAATTGTCTGTCATTTTGTTTGTTGTTAAATGTGTGTGCTTTGGTGGACAGCAGGCTAACGTTTCCGTTATTTCGGTTAACTTGGCGAAGTAATATGGAACTGTAATGTGGTCAAGCCCTGACTGGAACTACTTTAGCTGTGCATTTACTGAAAATTTATTGCACATCTCAGAACTTCTGTCAGCAATCAGAATCGAGAATTCAACAGTGCCGTGGTATAAATAAATATATAAAATGGGGAATAATTTTGTGTAATTATAACGCACTTTGAGAGAGCCAAGCAAATGAATTTGGAATATGGCTAAGTATTATCAGCAGAGTGAAAAAAGGATTTAAGGGAGATGCATTTTCAGCTTTCTGTCCAGGAGAGATGACTGAGAGGCTGCAGATGATGTGGTTGCTGATGAAGTGCTTTGTTTACTTCCTCATCTGATTAGGTCTGGAAAAGAGATTAAACAATTTTAGGTTATGCCAGTTCAAGGATGGCACTATACAATATCTCAGGTTTGCATTTGGATCAATTTGCATTGTAGTGTTCCTGTATTAACATGGCTTTGTTTTCTCTGTGTCGGTTGCAGTCTGAACCCCTATAGCTATGATCAGAGCTGTGTTTCGAGCAGTGTAGACCACCTACCACTAGCAGCACTCCCACTTCTTGCTGTTGCATCACCGTACTATCAGGACTCTGTGGCAAGCATCATCTCCCGAGCCAATGAGGTCTACCGCAGCTTCTTACAATCTCCAGATGGACAAGGCTTCACTGGTCAGGTTGGTCTGTTGTTACCTCATAGCTTTGGGTAAGAAAGCATAGCAATTGGGATGCGTTAGAAAAAAAGACTTCAATTGCTGATTTGAGATTGGTTTTCCCTTTTCTTGTAGTTTTTGTAATTAGTTTTCTTGAAATTAGTTTCAGTTTGGGGATTAAGAAACCACTTTTGGAACAGCATTAATGTGAAATTTCACAGATCTTTCAGCATAATTTACAGATTGAAGTCATACAGAGTGGTTTAAAAAAAAGTTACAAACTTGGATTTCTTTGCACTGTGACCGGAACCAGGGGTTTTGATGTCTGCAACTCTTTTTTTTTCTACGTTATCTGTTTAGTTTGTTATCCAATCTACCACTGAAGTGACACACACATTGTTGGTTTACGTTCATAATGTTAATAACTCTAAAATGGTGTTAAATCTGTGAAACCGGTTTTGTTTGGATACTTTTGGGTAGCACTTTAAGATTCCCTTAACAAGCAAATTTTGCTGCATTAATTAACATAAAAAAACAGGAATTTTTGTATTAATAAGCCATAAATAATACATACTGTATATTAATTTAAGTTTGTTTAAATGTAAACAAAACACAGCTGCACTAAATAATGTTTATTGAATCCATGAATAAAATTAAGTCCACATACGGTTAATGAGCACAAAATGGGTCATTATGGACTTCATTTTATTCATCAGTGGTAAGAAGTTACTAGTGGTGTATTTGAAGGTTAATTCAGTTGTTGATTACGTGACATATTTGGTTTACTATAAAAATCTCAATTAATTCAAAAGTTTGTTACATATGGTACATTAATGCTGAAGTTTTGAGGTTTGCTCATGTAATGTTTTAAATAATGTCGGTAATGTAAAGCATTACCTTATTTTTTACTTATGAGGTCTACATGTACTGTAAATCTCATATCACTTTCTCAATTTTAGAGCTTTTAAATGCTTTGGAAGGCTGGTTCCAATGTCTAAATATCCATCAAGTCCTCAGCTGTCAAGTTCACTGACTGTTTCTCTAAACTATGCATTTTCAGTCAAAACAATGGGTGGATTTTCCCTTTAAAAAGGAACTTATATTAGAGCAGTAATGGGTATTATTCCTGGGGCATGAGTCATTCCTGATTAGTAATTCCAGACAACAGTAGAGGTGTCTCTCTCTACTCCTCCTGCTTCCTAATCTGGCACGATAGATCCAATAATACCCTCTTGTCAGTTTGTGAGTCAGCTTGTGTGTGGACCAGGACACTGAGAGGCAGCATGAGTAACACAACCCATGATCCCTCTGATCTTTGAAAAACTATGCACATCTATGATAAAGCTTGAGAGTTATTGATTTATTTGGGCAGGGAAAGACAATCTCCTATATTTGGCTCCTAAAGTATATTTCTGTGTTTTTAATTAATATGTAACGTTTAAGCACAGGTAGAGTAGAGCTCACCAGACTCTAACAAATGCCTGGTTTCCATCACTGCTTTTGTGAACAAAAAAACTTGTGGTTTAAGTGAATATGCGAGCATATCCATCAACTCTTAGCAACTTATTAAGAAGCCCCAACAGTGGTTTTGTTGCTGTAATTAAGAACATTATTGAAGTTATTGAGAGTCATACTGAACAGCAGCCACTGAAATGTTCTAATGTGGAGTCCTGGTTGAAACGGTGTGCTTTCAGTAGGTTCTGACTTTGTGTGCTTGTGTATACTGTTTTTCAGGTGTGTCTGTTGGGTGACTGTGTGGGTGGCGTGCTGTGTTTTGATGCCCTCTGTTTCAGCAACAGCCCACAAAATGACAGTCCTAGTCACAGAGGGAGACACAACAGTATGGAGAACCTGAGGGTCAGTACTTAAAGCTAAAACCAATCCACTCAATTTCCTCTCATCTAGCTATTGATTTAGTTTGGTGTTTTTTTTTTTTTCAGCTTTATTATAGCCTCCCTTTCTGTCCGCTCTAGTATCTTAGAGATTCTTAGAAGCATTTTGGTACTGTTGGCACCATCTCCTAATATTTCAGGGTCTATTAGTCACTGTGCTTCAGTGTTCTCCAAAACACTTTTTGTAGTTGTGACTCTTTTGACCTTTCTGTCTTAAATGTCCATTTCACACAGGATAACCCTGGACTTCTGGGAGAAGATGACTATGGCCTGAGCTCTAGCAAGCGCCTAAGCAAGAGCAACATTGATATTTCTTGTGCCACTGACCCCACCAACAGCCAGCATCCATTTCACAGCAGGTAATTTTTTTTTTTGTATATGTAACACACACTTACAGAATGCTACATTTGTATCATAAAGCTACACCCTTGTAAACTGAGCTAATACAATATATATGCTTATATATTCAAATATTTGCTTATGTTTCAAGTCTTTCTGTGATTGTCATACTAGCATTTCACTTGACCGTCTATCATTTTAGACTGACAAGGTTAAAGCTTTTGTGTGGTGCAGACAATCGGTCTTTTTCACCAAGCCATTTATCATTATAAATACACCTGGTCTGCCTCCTGCTGCCTTCTATAAATAGCTTCTGCCAGTATACACATGTAAGAGACAGAAAGAGGAAATTTCCTCCTCTGTTGTTTCGAAATTTCCCCAATGTTCTCACAGTAGGATATTTTTAATATTGTATGGAGTATCACAGTATCTTCAGTAGAGACCAGTCTGGGTCAAATATGCTGTTAAGATCATTCACACATACAGACTTTGCAGTATGATTTGACAATGCATTGATCAAAATGAATCTCAGTCCTTTTTTTCCCACAGTAAACTTTCTCCCTGTTTAACCCAAGGCAGAGGTGACTGAACACTACCTCCCTCACATTATATTACATAAAATATGTATAATAGCATTTACATTAAATTCAGTCAGAATGGAGAGGCTCTGGCTGCATGGCAAAAGCAAATCTCTATCCAATCCACAACTCTTGTATTTCAGCAGGAATGAAAAATATGTGCAGCTCATTTTTTATAAAGAAAAAAACAAACAAAACTAATGCTAATGTCCATACATACTGTACAGCAATGTCAACAGGTCATGAGCATTGAGTCCAATCACTGGGTACAGGTTGGGACAGCTGTAGTTAATAAATAAAATGTATTTTGCTTACCAATGTTGGTGTAATGAGCATTATACTCAATATCAGGGTTCAATAGTGTCTAGAAATACAATAAATTGTGAATTTGAATAATGTTCACAATGTCTAGAACACATGGTCCCCTGTTCTTCACATTTTAGTATTTTCTATATTGCTCTAACATACCCAACTGAACTCACGAAGGGCTGTTAATTAGCTTATTAGTTGAATTAGGTCTGTTGGGAGCAGAAAAAACACTAAAATGTGGATACAGGGAGTACTCCAGAACCAAGGTCAGAAAGTTTTGACACTAGTAGTGTGGCTCAAGCTAATACCTACCATCTTCCTAAATCACTGTCTCTTGAGAAGCTTAACACCAGCAGAAAGTCTTCTTAGCGCAGCACTGCATACCAGTGGTCAGCAGCCTGACACTAAAGGAATAAGCAAAATTCAGTCCAAATCAGCTTTCAGGTTAAGGCACATCTCATCCAGCTTTCCTTGAAGCCTTAGTTTTGGGGATGTGCCCACTGCCCTTGTGTGCATGGTGTCTTGTGTGTGTAGAGTTGTGTGTAAAGCTGATAGCAGAAACAATAGTGCTGTCCTCGAGGAAACACTTCTCTGTTAGCAGTGCTAATAGGTTTCTCTTGCTCCTCAGTCTCTTGGGTCTAGTAACATTGCTAATCTTTTCACAAAACCTTTAAGACCAGTTCAGGTAGTGTGAGGACCTGGACATTTTGTTAGGACACATGGCATCATGGACTCTCTAAAGCATCAACAGATATTAAATGAAAACTGACCGCCTCTGCCAGAAGGCTTAAAATGGGCCATGGTTGGATCTTCCAGCAGGACAATGATAAAAAAACATACATCAAAATCAACACAACCAATAGAGGGTACTGTATATAGTCTAGGTGAAATTCTAAATATACCTGTATTACCACATAAAATTAGGACTCTTATGCAAGAGTAAAAAATGCTGATACATGCAAAACTACTAATTTATCTGTATAATAATTGAGCACCTGATAAAGAGGAGTATGATATGCATGTGTCTGAGTTTCTCCTCACTAACTGTTTGATCACAGTTATAAACAGTCTGGTGCATTTAAAAGAATGTTTAAGGTTGCACCACATATCACTGACAGCATGACATTGTTATTGATTTGAATTACCTTTAACTATCAGTTGCATTTTGCTGCTTGAAATAGTTTGTGTGACTACATTTATGCTGTTTATTTTGAGTTAAATGGAGAGCAGGACATATTATTCACTCAAAAAATGCACATTAGCATGGAAAATACGTGGCAACTATTTTGTTTTAACACATAGGATTAGTGGGTAATTTTTATTGCTTCATTATGTTAAAGCTTCATGAGGAACATTAATGTATTCCTGTAGAATGGTATCTATGTTGGTGTTGGATGATCATGGTGGTCATGTGCTTCATGCTAGCCTTGAAGTTCATAGAAAATGAGTGAATATCAGGAGCTTCTCTGAGTTACTGGAGCTGTATTGGGAATTTTATACAAGCTGATGACTAATAGAGCAGTAGTTTGCTTTTTTTGTATTACACTGGGAAATAATTACTGTCTAGCAGACAGACACATAGGGTAATTAACATTTAAGCATTATACCAGCGGTCATGTCATGGCAAACTAGCAACTCCATTTCCCAAAATGCACTGCAAACTATTAACATGGCCGACGACTTCAACTTCCAAAGCTACACACAGACACATCACCTTCTCCTGAGGACTAATCAGACACACCTGTTCCCAGTTACACTCACAATCACACCACACATAAAAGAGACTACTCATTCATTAGTTCTTCAGGACAGATTATGCTCAGTTGCCATTTGTTTCGTTTTTTTTTACCAAGCCTTGAGTTTGTTTTGTTATTCTCATTTTGACTTTGTTTACTCTATTGACCTTGATTCTCTGCCATGCCTGTTTTGTATTGTTTGCTTGATCATGTGACCCTTGCCTGTTTAGTATTTCGATTTCTAGCTATACCTTTGGATTTATTTGCTGATTAAACTGCCATACCTGCAATTGCTTCTGTCTCATCCTCCATTACATGACACTAGCTGTCTGGTTCTTTTCTCTAATTAGTTTATGTCACTGTTGTTCTATCAAATGGCGTGCTGGTTTCTCAGAATGGATTAATAAATAAAATGTTTGTGTGTTTTAATGTTACAAAATCTACCCTGGTACTTGTCAATATACAATACCTGGGTGCAGCGCCAAAGTATCAACCATGTGTGGGAAACACTGCAACAGGAACGGAAGAAAAAATGAACTGACAGATAAAGTCATTTGGAAAGTCTAAGGTGTCTAGAGAAGCTCCTAGTATAGGAAATGCTCAGCTTTTCTTCTCTTTCCTTCATCCACAACACGTGTGTGTAAGACTTCAAAGAACCCATTAAAGAAAGCTCTTGTGTGGTAGCAGAGTTATGTAATTAAGGGTTAATTAGCATTTATTAATGCCTTAGGGATGCTGTGTATTGCTTAAAGGCAACCCTTATTGTTACATATTCATGTAGAGTACAGTGAGATTCTTTCTTTCACATATCCTAGCCTAGGAAGCTGGGACCAGCTGTTACTACTACCAAAGCAAGAGAAAAGATTGTGCCTATATTTTTCAAATGGAAATATATTGTGCAATTGTCAATTCTCATCTTATTACTCCAAACATTATAAGTCAGCATGGCAGATATAAACTCTTGATGCAGATGACTCTAAATGAAATCTGGTCACTTATCCAGTAAGAATGAATGGATAATGAAATACTATATTGCTGGACACATCATAAGTTTGTTTTAATGTGCAGTCTATTAACAAACTGTAGTATGAATAAATCTTGATACATGGCATTTCTCCAAATTTGCCAGTGTAACCCTAACACTAGATCCACAAATCTGTTTGGCAAAAATGCTGAATGAATGTACAATTATTACATTATTTAATTGGTACTACATAATTTAAGATATTATGTTTTGTAAATATTGAAGACATTTTTGGCTCTGTAGTTGTTAACTACATTCATTATATTGTATAACTTTTCATTTTATCCATCAGTCTAGCATGCCTTAAAAACGCCATGTATATTAGGCTCAAACTTGATAGATTTGTTTAAACAAGGTTCATTCATACATGCAGTGATGCTGCACATGTATAGTCAGGTCCGGGATGGAATAGACCCAAGATTGGGAGGGAGCAGTCCAGGATGGAATCCAGGCCGTTTTGTCTTCGAGGTGTCAAAATGTTTCCTGCTAGGCTGTCCACTTGGACTAGTGTTAGCCATGAGACACACTGTTCTTCCTTCAGTCAAAGGTCAGTCTCACGCTAAAGTACCACACGCACACACAAGCAAACACAACTTTAGCACAAAAATCCCCAGTGCACTATTGTTTGTCCTCTGCATGCACTGCTATCTTACACTTGACAGACAGTCTAATTATTTTAACTATCAGCCGAGTGAAGTTTCACCACATTACAGTGGCTAGCCACTCGGTTTCCACCTCTTATCTTTAGAACAGAGATTGTTATGAAGAACCTACAATGCTCTATGTGTCTACAGTGCTGTGATAAAGTATTTGCCCCCATCCTGATTTCTTCTGTTTTTATGTATATCTCATACTAAATAGTTTGAGGTCTTCAAACTAAATATAACATAAAACAAAGGCAACCTGAGTACAATACAGTTTTTATTTTTTTATTTTTTAATTGAAAAAAAACAACAAAAAAAAACAAAGTTATCCAACACCTATCACCCATGTGAAAAACTAATTACCCCCATAAATTAAAATCTGTTTGTGTCAACTTTAGCAGCAATAACTGCAACCAAATGCTTCTGATAACTGGAGATCAGTCTTTCACTCACTTCTAGGACTAGTTCTTACTCCTGTGCTTTGGATCATTGTCTTGCTGAATAACCCAGTTGTGTTTGAGTTTCAACTTACAGACTGAAAACCGGACATTTTCCTTTAGGATTTTCTAGTAGTGAGTAGAATCCATATTTCCCTCAATTACTGCAAGTTACCCAGGGCCTGAAGCAGCAAAGCATCCCCACACCATCACACTTCCACCACCAAGCTTGACTGTACATTTAAATTTACATTTATGGCATTTGGCAGACACCCTTATCCAGAGCAACTTACGGAAGTGCTTTGAAGTCTCTATCAATAAATACATCCCAATACTGGTTCACTAGGTCATGGACCAAGTATTCCATCAGTCTTGTTGGGAGGTAATATACAGTAGTAAGAACACACAGACAAATTTTCTATTTATTTATTTATTTATTTATTTATTTATTTATTTTTAAAAAATGAAAATTGGTAATTTAAGTACTTTAGGAAGAGGTATGTCTTTAGATGTCATTTCAAGAATGCCAGTGTTCAGACATCATGGGGAAGTTCATTTCACCACCTAGGTGCCAGAACAGAGAAGAGTCTTGATGCATGCCTTCCTTGTACCCTGAGAGATAGTGGCACCAGTCTAGCAGTGCTAGAGGTTCAGAGGAAGCGATGTGTGGGGTGATAAGTGATTTGAGGTACATGGGTGCTGGTTCATTTTTGGCTTTGTAGGCAAATATCAGAGTTTTAAATCTGATCCGGGCAGCTACAGGAAGCCAGTGGAAGGAGCTTTTTTTTTTTTTTATCTTAAATTTGTTTTATTTTGTGAAACAATTTAGTATGAGATATACACAAAAACAGAAGAAATTAGTATGGGGCAAATACTTTTTCACACCACTGTACTCTCTGACTCACTTTTTCACTCTGGATTTTTTTCACACCTCTTTGTGGCAGTGACTCAGATGCAGCCTGCCTGCTCTCAGATCTACAACCTGTTTTACCTCTCCGACCCGTCAGCCTCCAGACTGGAGCCTCTTCTGCATTCTTCTTTTCACCAGCTGCCTCCATTCCCTGTTCTGCGATACCAGCTCTACCCACTAGGAGATGGCTGCTCTACCCTCATTGGTGAGGATGAAATGATCTGTTAACCCAATAGGATTATTGGTTAAATAAATCTTATTATTGCTAGGGTAAACACTGTTGTCAAATTTATTTTAGAATGATATACTTTTTATGTGCAGCATATGTTGTTAGTTACATAAAATCTTCAATCTCTTTTTCTGTCCTCTTTTTTGCTCACCCCAAAACAAGGCAAATTCTACAAACATATGCACAAAATGTATCTCCCTGCTGTTTAATGCACTGCTAAAAACAGAGACTGCCAAAACACAGTATGCAACATAGACACTCTCCAAATAAATTGAACTGTTTCCATCTAAACAGTTATTTAAAAAAAAAGTAGTTATCTCTGCAAGACCTACATTTTAAATGTAATTGCCGTTCCCCCCTTTTGTCTTCCTGTCTCCTCTGTTCTCCCTCAGGATCACCCGAGTACTTGCACTCCTAGCACTTTCTCTCTGTTTGTCAATCTAGTCGCAATCCCCAGAGCTGCAATTCTCTATAAGCTAGTTTGAAAAGAGAACATTATACCCTAGTTTTGGGACATTTATGAACTAATGTTTCTGTTACTTTGGCGTTGACCCATTAAAAATATATAAATAAAATAAAATAAAATAAAAATAAAAAACTAGGCTGCCTGACAAAGAACACTAGCACAAATCTTATTTTCCTTGAGTCTGTAGTGCAAAATGTGATATGCATTGGTTTATTAAAGAAGAAAAACTGCAGCCTGTTTGCCAAACATTAACAAAGCAAAGCAAAGAGTGTAGTATTATAATATGATAATATTCCTATATGATACAGTAGGTGCCACTGTCAGAAAGCTCTGACATTAATACTAGTATAGCACCAGCATGTGGAACTTGTGCCTAATTAAAACTGTAATCTTGCATCACAGCAGTAATAATCCAAAGACAGATAAATGACTTACAGCCTCTAAGAAATATAATAAAAACTGAGTGAGGAGACTGATGTATCATTCTGTTTACCACAAGGAATGCTTTAAAAAATATTTTCAAATAAGCAAACTCATGTTCTGGTAATTAATTTTATAGCCACATGAAGCGTCCTTGAAGCCGCCTCTGTGGGGAAGGTAGTTCCATCATAGTCACCACAGATCCAAAAGCAGGTCTTTAAATGCCATTATTGTCTTTAATATCTAGAGCTGCAACAACTAATCGATAATAATCGATTATGAAAATCGTTGTCAATGAATCTCATTATCGATTAGTTGGTCTGCGTGCGGTACATTTACTCATTACGATACTTTTGTTCCGAAAACACGCTTCGGAAAGTAAATGCTAAACATTTACTGTGTCCCAAATGAAGTACTATACACGTCCACTATGCACTGCGTACGCCGGACTCCTAGTGGTCAGTGGTGTAATTGCAGGAGGTCTGTTGGAAAGTTTTTAAAATGTTTAAATAATATTATACATTTTTTTGTTAAATGTATCAAAATATATTCAAATGAGATGTTTTAAAATTAGTCAATTTGTTTATTCGTGTGCATTCACAAATATCACGTTAGCTGAGCTAACGATCGTTCATTGATTGATTTATTTTAAATTTATTTACAAATGAAATGATAATTTGCAAAAACCTATGAGTGGTAGACAAATTCAAGTGTCGCATTGATGGATAAAATAAACAAAAGATAATTCAGAGAGTCAAATTAAATGTCACACCAACAATAAAATGTAATTGATCCTGGTATTTGTACCAATGGTATTTGAACCAATCCCTGGGGAATGACAGGTTCAAAGGAAAATTGCAGCAATAGGCTAAAATGCTGGTGTTATGGAGTTATTTTTGCCTCATTATTTATTACTCATTATTCTTACGAACTATCCAAGACTTACTTTTTCCCTTAATTTTTCCCGAAATTTTAGTAGTCTTTATGAGAATAGAACTTGTGAGTCTCCAAGTTTGTTACCCCTCTCTTACCTGCCAGAGCTCTTGCAGCATTTGTTCAGTTGTATTGTATAAATATATGGGCTTATTAAGTCTACATATCTTCATAAAGATCTGTCGCATAGTACTCTTCTAGACTATATATGACAGACATGTCTGTTTGTCTAATTGTTTCCCACAAGTGATTTAGGTTATTTCATGCACAGAACATTTTTTTAATGCAGTCATTAAAATGTATGTTCCGTGTTTTTTAAAAAAAGGGCACCCTGCTTGTTTTGCCTCTATACCACAGTCTTTCTGTGTTTAACTCTGTCCTTGTCCTTTCTTGCCTGTTTTATCTCCCTTTGTCTGTGTTTTTCATTGTTTCAGAGACAGTGTTTAGAGCATAGCAATGATAAACCACTTAGGGGTGTATTTTGGTACATTTGTGTAGGCTACTTGTCTTTTTTCCAAGTTGCATATTTTATTTTGCTGATTTAGTTCAGCCATGTTGGATTTTAGCCATGGTGTTTGGCTCACCAGTGCTGCTTGCGTCTTGCTGCTGTTCACAGATAGGAACAGAGCTGGAACTAGGTGCCTTTGTCAAATTGCTCTGATAAGGCTCACCTTGTTTAAAATTCACACCTGCAGCCATCTGCTCTCTATATCTCCTCCATCTCCATCGCATCCAGGCTCTTGCTGTCCACAAGTGCACTCGGCTGGTAAATGAGAAATGGCAAAAGAGCCAATTGTTGAAAGGGCATAGGACCAGGAAGGTGAACCTCTGCCACTTTTAGCCACTGTGATTGACTGCGCACATGAACACATAGATGTGTGTAGTGACTGTAGCTGAGCCTAGCCTACTGGGATACTATATCAAGAGCCTTAATAAAATAAAGCCACATATGGTTTGGCTCCATTACACCATATGGAGAAGGCATACGTATAGCGGAAAAAAATGTTTGTCTTGGATTAGATAAATTGAACTCCACATATCCAGGAAGATGTTGCAGTTATACTGGGAATAAGTGGATCAAAATGTTTTCTATTTCTGACAGAGTGACGGGTTTCATAACACAACATTCCCTCAAAACACAGAGCTATTTTTCTTTTAATGTAGTCATCCCTGTGTTAATGCAAAAAACACAACCAATCTGCAAATAAAATAAAATAAGAAAAAAAGCTAATTTACACTATACAATTAGCACCACTGCCATCTTATTGTTAAAATGTGCTATGGTGTGAATCAGCATGTAAATTAAAAACCTACAGTTCTGAAAAACATGTCAAAAGAAAAATGCTAAATTGCAGTAATTTGCTTTGTGGAAAATTGACATAACCTGTAAAATATTACAGTAATACATTTTTTGTGAAAACAGAAATAAATAAGCAGTATTTCTATAAGTACTCTAGAATTAGGTGCCACGTCCCTTAAAAATTCATGACTAATAAGATAAAAATATAATACAAACAGTGTTTTAGAGTGTAATAAAGCTTGTAATAACTTGTAATGTTATGGAGTGTAATAAAACTTGCAGACTGCTAGGTATAGTTTTTTAAAAACATAATATGGAAACATGGGGAGATAAGATATATAAATGTACATTAACGTTTTTATATAAAAGTCATTAACGGTTTAATGCAACAAGACAAATACAGTTGATAAAAATTGGTTGTGGGAGACAAATAGAGCAATGAAAACATGCAGCGAAACTAAACACAAAACGGAAATATATTCACACTAAGCAGAATCGGATGATAAGATGCCAAGTAAGGAAGACAAAGACCAGTGAATATAAAGGAGGCTGACAAAACAAAGCCAAAACAAAAATAGAAGCACAATGAATTTGAACTGTGGCAAAGTGGATTGTTTAGGCTATATCATAGTGTAGGTTTGCATTACATGTTGGCATTATGATGCAAAATTTACATTTGTCTCCATCTAGGTTGCCAATGATCAAGAGAATGTTTGGCTTCATAGCAGACCCTTTCCTGGACATGTTTTTCCTTTGTAAGCATTAATGTGGAAAAATCTATTCAACTATTAAAAAAAATCATATTAGCACAATGAAGTGAAAATTGCTTTTTGTTCAGTGTTAGCATATAGTTCAATCACACTATACCAATGTTTAGACAGTTAGCTTCCAATCTGCTGTACATAATTTATATTCATAAATGTGAAATTGTGAATGTGTGGCCTCAAATTTAGTCTTGATCTTCATTTGGGTCTTTGGACTTGGAAACATTATACCCAAATCAATGAAAACAGAATGTTATGTGAAAGTATGTAAGTGAATCCCAGTAAAACAATGATACAATAAGAACAAGCCTTTATAGTCATGATTCCCAAAGTGAGGTCTGCATTTTTTTAAATTCTGTCGTAGAAAATCACTACTCATCCATTTATTCATCCACTCATTCGCTCATGGTAAATGGATCCCTGGCAACAAAAAGGTTGAGAACCCCTGCTCCACAGAATGTGGCTCATTTACTGTATATCTGCTGATGTAACCAAAGAGGTCTGAAGCACAATGAATGGGAAAATGTGTACATTGATTATATAGCAAATAGTCTGTTTGCTAATACTCTAATAATATTCCTTGGCACTGTTATATATAGTCAACTAATGAATGTGTTCTTCTGTAATTTAACAAATGCTCTAAAATGGAGCAAATGGCTGCAATGGACAAACTAACAAAGTCATCTATTACCTACTTATATATAAGAAATGGAGGTGGAGGTAGTTCAGACAGTAATACAGCATTAAAATCTAGAGCACTGTTGAAAAAGCCCATTTGTGTTTGTATGTCCATTGCCCATTGTGTGGTGTGTTGTGTCGCTTGGAAATCACTCGCTGTTGTTTATGATGACACCGCATGGAGGGCATAAAGGTCAGTGAGATTACTGCGGATGGTACCACTTAAAAACCATAAAGATGGCTTTGGACTGCAATTAATATAATAGCTTTAGGACTGCAATTTCCACGAACAGTTTAGCACTCAAGTCTCCATCAGTGAACAGTTGATAAGTTCAACAAAATAGACTTCATGTGAAAACTGTAATGAATTTCCTGGTTACGCAATTGTACTTTTTGACCATGTAGTACACAGTTATAGAAGGGAATTATTTATAATTGCTCTATCCAGAATCACCCAGATGAGGATATGTTCTTTTTTGAGTCTAATTCCTCTCAAGGTTTGTTCCTCATATCGTCTCAGGGAGTTTTCCCTTGCTCATTAGGGATACATTTATAAATTAAAAATGTATAACCTGAATTGATATATTTCTTTAAAGCTGCATTGTGACAATGTCCCATTATTAAAAGCGCTATACAAATAAAATCTTATTGAATTGAGTGTTGACAATAACTCTGTCGACTGCCACCGTATATGATGACTACACAAAAAGGGATGGTGCTGTGGAAAAGCCTAAGTCAATACAACAAGCATTATTATTTGCTGATAAGTTTAGCTCAATCCGCAACATTGTTATTGTGCTTGTCACTGTAAACAGTGTTAGTGAACTAATTAACTTAACCAGAGAGATGAAAAATCACTCTAAACAAATTAATATCAGAGAGAAACTTGTTTTGTGGAAGTGAATTTTGTGGCTGGTACAGCTTGTAATAACCAATACAAAACAAATATGGGTGTGCATGACATTGTCTATGAGTGCAGTTTCAGTTATTGATAATTGCCATTATTTTAAAAAAGGATAACAACATTTGCAATGCCATTTTTCTACCATACCATTTAATTTCTTTGAAAGACAATAAAACTATGTGTAATTTACAGATTCACTTAGCGTGCACTTTTTTGCTTCCTTTCAGTTGATGAGATTCATAGCCACTCTGATGTGTTCCTGGATGGAGGCCCTGCTCCTGGTGGTGCTGCATTCTCCTCCTGTGTGGATGAAGCAGAGATGGCAATGAAGCAGGAGGTTGATGATGACAGCGAGCCCTCCGGCTGCAGGGAGAACAAGCTGAGCCTCACCATCGCCAACAGTGAGTATCTAGGCAGGCGCACGCTATTAATCAATCTAAACTCCTCCACACCCACTCAGAACTGCTGTGTTTTATCATGCCGGGTATACGCTGTGAAATTTAAAGCAGATTTGGTCATTAACAATCAGTCTTCACAGTCAGGCTGAATTTGAGCTGCATCAGCTGTTGTTTGATGTGTAAGGGTGGGCTTGATTAATTGCCCAAACAATCTTTTTATGTTAAAAAGTATGTTAAAGATGAAAAATGTTTTAATTTTTCTTCCCAATATGTTTTACTTTTGCTCCCCAATATGGTCATCTGTCAATTCCCACCCACCAGCTAGTTCTCCTATATCATACGACAGCTACCAATCAGGAAGGGTAAAGGCTAACACATGCTTCCTCTGAGAATGTGTAGCCAACCAACCGTATCTCATCAACACTGATAAATAGGCCAGTGTCACTATTGTATGCCATCATCTCCCACCCAGAGAGCATGGCCAATTTAGCTCTCTTGGCTCCAGGCCATGGATGGCTGTGGCATCATAGGGATTCAAGCTCACAATCTCCCAAACATAAAGTGAATGCTTTTCTGTTGCGCCACTCGGGAGCTGCCCAAACAAGCCCTAATAGAGTTGTCACACGAAGATACATTTGTGATTTGCCAGCATGGTGGACCAGCAGGTAGTGTTGGGTTCTCACAGTTCCAGGGTCTGGTGTTCAATCCTGCACTGACTCTCTACAGTATGTCCACATCATCTCCCAAACACATGCTGGCTACCATAAAATAGCTCCTAGGTGTGAATGAGTGGTATTGGCCAGGCTCCAGATCTTCTGCCATCCTGACAAGCATGAAGCATTTACTGCAGATGAAGGAATAAATAATTTTTTGCTCAGCTGGTTGCAGCATGAGCAGTCTTATAGACTAAATGTTAAAAGTCATGAACTGAAATTAGTACATCTGCATGTGGCAGCAATGATAACAAGTGTCACAGAATAGTGCAATGAGATCACATTGTGAATGGCACTGCCATTCTCCTAATCTCGACTTGAGTGGGAATAACGGCTTCTCACAGATAAGCGGTGCTTACTACATGCACTCTGACAAATCCACCAAGGCTGAGAGATAAAAATGCCTTTTCTGAACCAAAATTGTCAATAAACAGAACTGTCTGCATTTGACATCATAACATGTCAATCGATCCAATTATTTTTGTACAGTGCGAGTGTATGGGATTTACAGACTGAGTGATTAAAATGTGCAATGCGAGTTGTCATCAAAGCACATGATTTTAAAATTCATACACTGTGTGCCTGTCATATTCTTTCATCTGTGTATTTAAGCTCATTGTACATTACCACTTAGCTGGCTTATTGTGCTGAAAGGTTTAATGTGACATTGATTCACTTTAGGTAGAACAGCTTTAGTGAGACATTTATGGCTGCAATTTAGTGATATAATCAAATGCTTCTTGTGCATAATTGTGTATTAAACATGATTCTTCGGTCTGAGGCAAGACCACAGTGTAGACCTATTATGTTTGTGTGTTTCAGTCTCCAGTAGCTGGTGGGGCTCTAAACGGCTGGACTATGCACTTTATTGTCCGGATATATTGACTGCATTCCCCACTGTGGCTCTGCCTCAATTGTTCCATGCCTCATATTGGGAATCTACTGATGTTGTGGCCTTTCTACTCAGAGAGGTAATACATAAACCTAAGAGCTTTTCTTTGAGTATTACAGAGAAAATATACTTCTATAACACAAATATACATCAGCTCACATTGGATCAAAGAGGCCAAGTCTCTCTCAAACCAAGTAAATGAGATTTAAGGATTTTTGTACAATGGTGAGGCAAATGAAAACCTTATTTTTTTATTTCTTTATTTTTAATTTTATTTTACATTGTTTATTGCAAATAGGTGTCACAAAATTATACCAGGCTTAAGGTAGCAATAGACTATTAAGAACAATGGGCAGTACATTTTTACTTTTGCAACTACAAATTTAATATACTATTTCTCAAATTTATGTTGCACTATTAAGGTTTTCATTTGACTTACTCTTGTACATTACAGGCTTAGGATGTAGAATAATGGGAATAAAAGCTGTTTACTGCTCCAGTGTAGCAGTTCTAGCCTTCACACATTGTGGCATTATGTCTGCAAGTATTTTTTGAACTATCACATTGTGAATTGTTTCATTAAACCTAAAGTCTACATTCAGGCCTCAATACCTAGCATTCCTTTTTAAAATCTTTGACATGTTACATATTTCTCATTTGGCACTACATAGGTTGGACTGATGTGAAAACAAAATCTGAGAAGCAGAGTAGATCCTTCTCAAAAATTCATATACTGTCATATGAAAAAACAAGTACACCCCACGGAAATTGTTGGTTTTTTTGGACATATTTGGACAAGTAAACATTTGATCCTCTTTGAAACAGTGCCTATTAATAAAGTTGATACACTCTATTAAATGACACATGAAATTGACATTTTGTAGACATTTTTACAATTTTAAATAAAAAAAAACAAAAACAAAAAAAAAACATGTCAGTCACATGGAAAAAGTATGTACACCTCTACATTAATCACATTTTCGAATCCATAAAATTAGGATCAGGTGTTCAAGATTGGGTGCCAGTGATTAGACCCTGCTTAGGGAGTGCAGGTGGAACCTGTCTTATTTAAATCTTGCACATCTATTGTCTGGTGTTCCCTTTGTTATTGAGGTGTGTGGTGTCATCATGCCAAGATCTAAAGGGTTCTGTAAGGCCTACAGAAAAAAAGGTTGCCTATGAGTCTGGAAAGGGATTTAAAAAGATCTTCAAAGTATTTGAAATATATCATTCCAATGTAAGGAAAATAAGTGTTGCAGATTTCAAATTACTGCCAATTTGTCCATGACTGGCTTGTCCAGAAAATTCAGCCCAAGAGCAGACCGTCTGATGCAAAAAGAAGTCTCCAAGAACCCCAAAATTTCACACAATTTGCTAGTAAATCTTGCAGCTGTTGGTGTCAAAGTGCATGCTTCTACAATTAAATAGAGATTGCACAAATTTGACCTGTGTGGGAGGTGTGCCCAGAAAAAGCCTTTGCTGTCTAAAAATAACTTTAAAGCAAGACTACAGTTTGCCAATGAGCATATAGGCAAAGACCAGCCCTTTTGGAATAATGTGCTCTGGACAGATGACTCAAAGATATTGTAGTTTGGCAACAGTAACAGCAGACATGTTTGGCGCAGACCAAAGAGTGCTTAAAGATAATGTGAGGCCATCTGTCCGAAAGTTAAAGTTGAACTGAAAGTGGACATTTCAACAGGATAATGATCCTAAGCACACTAGCAAATCCACCAAGGAATGGCTCAAAAAGAAGAAATGGAGGGTTTGGAATGGCCTAGTCAAAGCCCGGATTTGAATCTCATTGAAATGTTGTGGGGGATGTGAAACGGGCAGTACATGCAGGAAACCCCTCAAACACCTCGCAAATGAAATAATATTACATGGAAGGATGGTCAAAAAATTCAGCAAGCCTACAAGATATTTCTGCTAAAGGGGTCAATACTAGCTTTTGAGGCCAAGGGTGTACTTACTTTCGCCACAGAAGAATATCACATCTATTGACATTTCTGTTGAATAAATGATAGAAAAAGCTAATTTTCCTTTATTAATAGGCACTGTTTCAAAGATGATCAAATGTTTGCTTGTCCAAATATGTCAAAAAAGCCAACAATTTCAATGGGGTATACTTATTTTTTCACATGACTGTAATCAGGCAAAGCTTTACATGCTGTATTATCCTGATTATGAACAGGTGTAATGAAGCAAGCCTCTATTTGTTGAGTAGACTACACAGCAAAATCCCCAGTGTTGAATTAACACCTTCAGTGTTTATATATGTCTAAATGGACACAAATGAACACTGACAGAGTTAAATAAACACTCTAGGTGTTAATTCAACATTGGGGATTTTGCCGTGTAGCAAAATAGTAAAAGAGTTTGCTTTTGAGCTGAGTGATTTTGTCTGAAAATAGGCAAGTTATTTTTGTGTTATTGTTGGGGACACTCAAATAATAGGGTACTATTGCATGGCATTAAAAAAAAAACATCCTGTACTGCAGATGCTGAGAGATAGATTCCCACCCTGTTAAGGAAGTGTGCTTATTGGATGCCAGTGTGTGTTTGTGTGATTGACAGGTGATGCAGTGTGACACTGTGAAGGCTCAGGAGGCAGACAGGTTAGACCCCACTTGCTTTTCCCCTTCCAGCCTCAGAGAGAAATGGCTACGAAGACGCACACATGTTATGTTAAGGGTGAGTGATGTACCGTATAGCATGAGCATGCATAGCACATAGTCATAGCACATGCTCTTGTTATGCCTTACCAATGGATTTCTAAAACAATTGTAATTAGACACATATTGTATAGTGTGTGTGTGTGTGTGTGTGTGTGTGTGTGTGTGTGCGCGGGTGTGTGCGCGCGCTCCAAATGTACGTCTATGTACATAAATATGACAGTTTATGAGGCATGTTGTTACAGTCTCTACTGATCATTAGTTATTGAGTGACTTAATTAATGCAATTCCCTGAAAGTCTGAAAATGTTTAACTGCCTCATTTAAAACAGATCCACTCAATCAGGCCTATTGAATCCTGAGGGCTAATGATTGACAGAGCAGCTGACATTCATGGGAACATGAATCCAATCAATGATGTCATGTTAACATTAATCTGGTTTACTTTGTTCAGGTATCTCCCTTTAAGCTTCATTTTGCATGTAGGTAATTACTGAAGGTACAGTGGAGTTCATTAGTTTACTTCTCAAAGGTTAGTTATAAGAAAATTTATACATTGATTAATCTGGTAGGTCAGATAAAATTTTAATATCATATAGTGTCAGTTGTAGACCATTTCAACAGGCAGGATTCATATGAAAAGGACTAACAGAAGTCGTTCTGCATCACAAACCTGATGATGCTGCGCTTGTGGACGTACATGCCCGTGTCTTACACTCACCCTCAGCCTCACTCTCAGAATCTCCGCCCATCTCTTCCTGCACTACTGTGCTCCTCACTCTTTATTCTCTCCACCTGACAATTCAATCCTGCTCTCTCTCTCTTCTGGATCATTGGCTCTCTTCCCACATGAATCATCTGGCTCTGTCTGACTTTCTGCATGATTGACTTCTTTTGGAATAAGTACACAGTATTCTTTTAAAATTCTTTGTAAATACAGGAGTGGGCAGAATTGGTGAAGAGTGTCTACAGGAATGGCGGCATAGGTCAGAATTCCTTCCTGAGCAGACGGGAGTAGGATTAAAAAAAACAGTCCTATGCCCACCTCTAATTCAATCCATCATAGATTATATCTGCAGGAATGACGGAGACCAAACACAAAGCCTAATACTGTTACATATAAACAATTGTAGTTATACCATTAACTACACACATGCTCGGTCTGCCTGCATCAGCAAGGACTGTGGGATTAATGGCCTGTCTGCAGACCCACAGAGGTTCAGGTTCAGTGAAAATGAGATTTGAGGAGAGGACTATTAATATGGAATATGGAAGACTAAATGGAGACAACGCCCACTTTTGGACTGCATATTCAAGCGTCATTCTCATACTATCTTGTTCTTCTGCACTTTTGTAACAAATTTCAGAGATAAAAAAAATAGAACGATGAAAACTATAAACAAGATTTTTGTTTCATCAGAACATTACTGCCAACCACAGAGTGAATGATGTCATTGTGACTGAGGAAAGGCCGCAGACTCTGGTTGGTCGCTTCATGTACGGCCCCCTGGACATGGTGACTCTCACAGGAGAAAAGGTAAGAGAGAGATGTTTATTAGCCCGAACTCCTGAAATCACTTTTGAGGTTTGTGTTCAGTTTTCTGCAGTTTAATGTCTCTGTCTTTCTCTCCCTCAGGTGGATGTGTATGTGATGACTGAACCACACTCAAGATGTTGGGTGCACTTTGACACCAAAATCACCAATAGTAGTGGCAGAGTGTCCTACACTATCCCTGATAGCAAAAAATTCCCTGTGGGAGTTTACCCTATTAAAATGGTTGTTAGGTATGTCAATTCCCAAGTACTCTAAAAATGATTTATGACATCAGATTCTATGAATTAATTTTTGATTTACCTTTATTCACTTATTCATTTATTCATGTTGCATCCTGTGTCAAATTGGGAGCATTCCTTTAAGGCTGTCTGTGTAGATTTTGGTTTGAATGGGTGCAAAATAACTGTCCAATATATGGCACATTAGTTTTTAGGGCTGTCAACATAATGTGTACTAAACATCAATGACAGTTTTGCTGTCATCTTTTCTTTCTTACCTCTATAATTTGCCGTACAGGGGAGACCAGACAAGTGCAGAAGCTTTCCTGACTGTACTGCCACAGGGAATGGAGTGTGTAGTATTTAGCATTGATGGGTCTTTTGCTGCTAGCGTCTCCATCATGGGCAGCGACCCTAAAATGCGGGCAGGTGCTGTGGATGTGGTCAGGTGAGCAATTCATGTGGGAACAAGGTAGAAGAGCAAAAACATAGAGCAAATAGACAGCATGTGGTCCTTATGATTTCAGTACTGAGTAAATACAGATTATACTGATAATATAAATAAATATTAATGTAATGTGTACAAGGAGAGTGAATGTTGATGCTTTACTGTATTTAGACACTGGCAGGACCAGGGATATCTGATCATCTACATCACTGGGCGTCCAGACATGCAGAAACAGAGGGTTGTATCATGGCTTTCCCAGCACAACTTCCCACTGGGCATGATCTTTTTCTCCGAGGGGTTGGTGTATGACCCACTGCGCCAGAAAAGCATCTTTCTTAGGAATCTCATTCAGGAGGTAGAACGCATCTTCTGGGCTGCGAAAAATGGCTGAAATGTATTTGCTTCTATGTAACAAAAAAATATTTCTTGCTCTTTATATCTTCATTGGTCTGTACATTCTTGATCTTAATTCCACTCCATTCCACCCCCTGGAGCCCCTTAAAAAACGAGTTGAATTGGGGGTTTAATTGTAGATTGTCATACTCAGCAGCCAATCAAACTGTGTTATTTATACATATTGGATGTTTAATGTGTCATAGCTTTGATTTATGCCATCACACAGAAATTAAGTCAGTATATATAGCCAGCCATGTAAGCATGTGTCTATTAAAACAAATGTCTGAAAGTTCTGCAATGGTAGAAGGAAGTCATCCATATTTGGTTGCAGATTTGCACCTGATGGGATTTTAATGAAAGAATGGCCATTACTAGCCATTAATTACTAATAACTATTTCCTGTCAGTGTTGCCATTAGAATCAAGCCATTGGTTAGTCTGTTTTTTGCGTAGTGGTTAATGATTTACCGTTGATCATATACTGTATATAGTGGTGGATTCAGCGATTGTTTTTATGTCAGAGCATTTTTGACTGTCAATTAAATACTTTCTCAGAGAACGCTGCACTATTTGGCATTTGAATATCAACCAGGATCTCAGTCAAGTTGCTTGTCAATTCAGAAACCTGCTTGACTTCCACTAACAATCAAACATTTTATTCTAGGTGTGTGTTCATGTATGCATATTCTTCAGGGTCCTGGCCTTAGATAAAACAGGGGCTTTATTAATTGGATTTTGAGTTAAAATATTATAGTAGCAGTTAACTTCTGCTAAAAACACTGGGTATGCTTTTAACAATAGGAATCAGCCATCTGGCTGACTTGTGATGATTTTGGCTCAGTTATAATGATGATGTGTTTTTTTTTTTTTATTTGTTCACAGCTGAAAGCTAATGTCCTCTTTATATTATGTGAAGAGTGCATGTTCTGTAATGGATCATGTGCAAACTATTTTAAATTGTTTTCTAAGTGGCATAGAATGCATTGAGGCCAAAGGCACAGCCCACCACTTCTTTGTCCTGCCCTTTTATTTTCTTACCCACCTACACAAAAACACTCTCTTTACATTACTTTATTAGAAACACCAGTACACCTGCTCTTTCATGCAATTATCCAATCAACAAATTATGTGGCAGCAGTGAAATGCATAAATGAGCTTCAGTTAATGTTCACATCAGACATCAGAATGAGGGAAAATGTGATTTCATTGACTTCCACCATGGCATTGCTGATGTCAGACAAACTGGTTTGAGTACTGATTTATCAGTTTTACAAACTGATTTAAGTACTGGTTAAATAAATAGAGTATTTGAGTACTGGTTTTCATGCACAACAGTCTACACGGAATGGTGCGTGTAGAGAATGGTGCGAAAAACAAAACACATTCAATGTGCCACAGTTTTACTGATAAGAGAGGTCAGAGGAGAACGGCCAGACAGGTGTGAGCTGGCTATGGTAGCTCAAATAACATCTCAGAACGCACAACACGTAAAACCTGGAGGCAGTGGGGCTACAACCACAAAAGACAGGAAGAATAACAGGAATCTGAGGCTGCAGTGAGGACAGGCTCACCAAATATGGACAGTTGAAGAATAGACCAAACAGCATTTTTCCAATCAGTCATTAACCGTGCAGTTTCTGTCAAATTTGTGAAAAATCCCAGGAGTTCAGCAGTTTCTGAAATATTATTAAAACAGCATGTCTAAGACCAAAAACCACCATGGTCAAAGTCACTGAGATCACATTTATTCCCCATTGTGATGTTTGATGTGAACATTAGCTGAAGCTGTTGACCTCTATCTGCATGATTCAGTGCGTATCACATACCTACCAGAACTTGCATTCTTCCAGTGCATGATATTCTCTGACAGAAAATCACAGTCTACCTTTTTTGTTGTTCTTGTTAGTGTCATGTTAATATCAGTTTGGCCTATGGCTCCATGAAGGACATCTCCGTCTACAGCATGTTGGGTCTCAGCCCTAACCAGATATATATAGTGGGCAGACCATCCAAGAAATACCAAAACCAATGCCAGGTGAGCTAACTATGATTCTTTATTGTGCTCTGCACATAAAAATGCATACCACATTTTCTAGGATATAGATGCACTCCCTACATTCTGGATGCTTAGAGGGGAAAAATCAATACATGTCTAGATTTCATGAATAGGTTATGACATTTATTGTCCTGAAAATGTGGTTTGGTTGCCATAGCAACTGTTTTATCTACAGGCATGATTATTATTAAAACACATGGTTTAATTTCATTTAATTAAAAAAATGGATACATTCATAAACCAGTAATTTCCATGGCTTCATACCACACATCACAATATTTGCTATGCAATATATTATTTCTATTTGTGTGTAAATAGTGTAAAAAATCATTTTAATTTGGATTATTAGAAATTCAGCCCACTGAGTGTCATTCAATTTAAAAGTATAGTAATTGTCAGAAATAATACAAGTACTGCTTGTAATGTACTAAAATAGTTATAATGTACAAAAATGCATAATTGGTGCATTTGAAATATATTGCTATTACATGTACCCTGCTCTATTTTATTTTATTTTTTTCCTTCCTCATACTCACTGTACCCTCTGTTTCTATTCTCATGTGCAGTTCCTCAGTGAGGGTTATGCCATACATCTGTCCTCACTGCAGTTTGGCCACCAGGTCAGATCCCAGAAGACCGCATCAATGCGCATGATGCTGCGTAATAGCTCTTTTGGCCTTTCAGCAAAGCCAGACTTTCTTCCCAAGCGCACACTCTTGCGACGTACCATGTCTGTGCAGCCGGCTGAGCTACCCAAGACACTGATTCCTAAACCAGAGCGCTCCCAAAGCCAGCCTGAGTATGATAAATACCACAAGTTTGGAGGAGGAATGTTTGTTCTGGGGGGCATGGACTGGGGTAACACCACTCCCTGACCACAGAGAAAGCGAAGTAGAGACAAGAGGAGAAAACAATGTCCAGGTAAGCCCCTTCTCTGGTGTATAGGGAGTTATATTGCTGTGAAAATAGGTTGTTGGCTAAATTGGGTCTTGCTTATGATTTGTCTTCATTACAGTATGATGAGAAAATGTTTACAGATACTAAGGTATCTTAATTGTAAAGTTCATGTTTACTTTTCTAAACAAGGACACTAATGTACTGTAGAATAGCTATAATGCTTTATCTTGCACTGTAATTACCTCTTGCAATTTTGTTCCAACATTTGTCTCCAGTGGAATCATTGGGTCATCTGTAAACAGAGTTGGGTGTAAACAGTAAATGTTGCTGTAATCTACTTACTTTTTCTGATAACTCAGTAATGTAACATATTACATTTTAAATTTATATAATTTGATTACACTTACCGATGTCAATAAAATTACATTACTTGCATTACTATGCATTTTTATAATAAATCATGTTTTGCCCCGAAGATTTTTTTCTTTAGCCCCAAATAATTTTTGTTTGTGGCTCAGGTGGTAGAGCGAGTTGTCCACTAATTGTACGGTTGGCGGTTCGATTCCCGGCCCACGTGACTCCACATGCCGAAGTGTCCAAGACAAGACACTGAACCCCAAGACACTGAACCCCAAGATGCTCCCAATGGCAAGCTAGTGCCTTGCATGGCAGCTCTGCTACCATTAGTGTGTGAATGGGTGAATGAGAACCAGTGTAAAGCGTTTGTAGGTTAAAAAAGCACTATATAAGTGCAGACCATTTACCATTTTACCATTTGTCACTACATTACTGAACGTCAGTAAAAGAAGAGGGCTGTAAACATTGATTTGTCTGTCTTTCAGTCTTTGTAGAACTTGTGTCGTTGTCACACATTTTACATAACTGTGTTCTTTTCTTACTTCCATTGACGCACCTCAGCTCTAAGTGCTCAATTTATCATTTGGGAGCCATCAATATTTTTCCTTTTAACCTGCAAATTAGTCAAAACCTTTCTCTTTATATTTAGCATGCATCATACAAATGCGCTTAGTGTGAACTGGGAATGGGTTTCTATTTTATCTTTATTTCAAGAGACTTAAAATTCAAATAGCAAATTAGTCATTTCTGAAAATGATTTAATAGCAATCCCAAGCGTTACATACATACAGTAGCCTGGTTGCAGTGAAGCATGCCGTTTATGAACAGGTTTATGTATCATCTGCAGCATGCTCACTATCCTGCATCCTCAAAACATGCTATTTGTGGATTAGTTGTAAGTCGTAAAGCTATTTATTAGATACTATTTATTTTGTTTATTTTTCTGAATGCAGTTTTGAAAAAACATCCTAATTTTTGACAAAAAGACAAAAGGACCCCCCATTGTTACGGTGTCATAGTGTATCTGTTTCACCGCTAACACGTCACTGGGCGGTATTTAAGCCCAGTGTGAGGGTATTGTGAAATTACGTTTAAATATGGAACATGATGTTTCATGCTTAAAGTATTACTCAGTGTACTTTACAACACCTAGCATGTGCACTGATAAAGGCTGTTTTGAAAAGTGTTTTGTGCAATACATGCTAATTTTGATGTGTATGTGGGTGGCAGTTATTTTATCTGAGATGCCCATCCCTACACTGAATACACCAGGTTACACATGACAGGGTTTTGTCCAAGCATAACTATGGCTCATTATAGCCTGTAGGGAAAGAGCTGACATCTTCCTGTTTTATTCTGTTTGGCAGAGCTTCTTTCCATCCAGAACAGCCTCATTGGTATTCACAGACATACTCAGGGAGAGCTATTATTAGGAACAGGTATTTTGTGGTCCGAGCTCAATGAGCTTCCTACTCTGTAAACAGAAATCTGAATGCAAATGTCCAGTTGAGCTGAGTGTCTGGTAATCTTAAAACAGATTGCTCAGGCAGTCTCCAAATCCAGCAATTACTTAAAAGGAAATTATGTTTGCTTCATGAGCTGGAAGGGAATCATGGATTGTATTCTTTTCTACAAAGTAGTACTTATCTTTTTTCTTTTTCTTTTTTTTTTTTTTTTAAACAAAACCTATACTTAGATGGGATTTTATGTGGATATGCCCTTTAGTGTCCTATTCCTCTTTTTCTGCAGCATGATAGCCATGGATGTGGGATAGGCGGGGATGCCAGAACGGCATGCAATCTATAGTAGCACAGACTACAGCTAGCATTGTGCAGTTAGTATTTGTTTATTCAGAACCTGTAATAACAGGTAGGCTAACGTAAATGAGTTTGTTGGTAACATTGACACTGCACAGTTAGTGTTTGATTAGGCTGTTTGTTTCAGTCAGTGTGTGTGCATTTGTATTTAATATAATATGTTATTACCGTATAATATGTATGTTATTGCCTATACCATACTACAGAACTATATCATTAAAATCCAGTGAAAAGTGTTTAACTTGGCTACACTGTCAAGGGAGCCATTTGCTAACCAGAAATAATTAATCTGTTGTATACTATGGCTGTGTACCTTGATGTGGAACAATATATCTGATGTTACATGTATACAAGCCATAGAGTCGAAATGCTATGCAATAAAACCAATTCCGCCTTCCTGCATGTCTGGCCATAACCTTCTCTTCTCCCTAATACCCAGCACACTTCGCCTGTGCCTTAAGCTTGCTCTGCCTCCATCTTGGTTTGACCCATCATATACAGAACTCATAATGCCTGAGCTCTTCTTTTTGAGTTTCGTGAAGGTGGTAGATATCAACCTTGACATTTTCTTATGTGTCAGGATCAGATTCCTCTTATGAAAGATTTTGGTTATGGGGATCATGCACAGTATGTCTGCAGGTCTCTCATACATAACATTACTTTCTAAAAGCAAAAACCAACACAACACACACACACACACACACACACACACACATACAAAATCACGAAGCATAACAGAGCACCTGCTATAATACACCATGTGTTGTATTATTTTCTGCTGAGTGCAGAAATGAAAGCTTTTCAATAAGTATTTTGTATAAGTTATACCAGTTTGATAATAGGTTTTAACCTATTACCAGGTTCCCATTTCCACTGCATTGATCTGCTGCTATAAAATTCAGATAGGAATATAATGGTGATGAAACTCAGTCATGGTTGTTGAGCCCTTTTACTCCTGTGTCCTGCATTAGATTGTAATTGTGTCTCTTGTGTGTTTCTCTTATGAGCTCTCTGAATGGATGTTGATCATTTGTCTGTTAGGCCTGGATCAGCACTGCATGTGCACTTTACTGAATGTGGGCTTCTTTGATCAGATTTGTCTGAAGGGAATATTTTCTTCGTCTTCTTGTTTCCAATAAAAATGACACGGAATGTCCATATAATCCTCTATTGTTTGTCTTTAAATTCATCCTGTCAGTTTTTCACCATGTATCAGACATCTAGAGCTAGTATCAGCAACAATATCTATAACTGCACCTCTTCTTTTATTCAAAGAAGTCATGTATCAGATAAATATCAAAGCTCATCCAATGTATCCAAGAGTTCAGAATATGAGCCTAAGCGCAGAATCATTTCTCAGTTAGTCGCTTGTGGCTGTAGCACAAATATAGATTCTCAATTGTTATCCCACTGACCGAGGACTCAATATTGTTGCTAGGCTGGAGAACAAGCAGTGCCATGAAAGATTAGAACAAGTGCCACTGCTCCAGTGTGACTGTGGTTGTGCACTTATAGGCATAGCTGATACTCAGCAAAAAAAAGAAACATCCTCTCACATTCAACTGCTTTTATTTCCAGCAAATTTCTTAACATTTGTAAATATTTGTATTAAGATAAAAACATGCAACAACTGAGACATAAACTGAACAGGTTTCACAGACATTTGATGAACAGTAATGGAATAATGAGTCCATGAACAAGGGGGGGGTGTGTCAATATTAAAAGTAACAGTCAGTATCTGGTGGCCACCAGCTGCTTTAAGTACTACAGTGCATCTCATCCTCATAGACTGCACCAGATTTGTCAGTTCTTGCTGTGAGATGTTACTCCACTCTTCCACCAAGGCATTTGCAAGTTCTTGATCACGTCTGGGGGGACACATTGTTACATGTAATTTTCTACTGCAAGGACGATCAGCTGTCCTTCCTGTCTCCCTGTAGCACTGTCTTAGGCGTCTTACATTACAGACATTGCAGTTTATTGTTCTGAACACATCTGCAGTCCTCATGCCTCCCTGCAGCAGGCCTATAGTATGTTCACGCAGGTGAGCAGGCACCCTAGGCATCTTCTTGTGTTTTTCAGAGTCAGTAGAAAGGTCTCTTTAGTGTTCTAAGTTATTTTAACTGTGACCTTAATTGCCTACCTCCTGTAAACTGTTAGTGTCTTAAGAACTGTTCCACAGGTACATGTGCAATAATTGTTTATGGTTCAATTGAACAAACATGAAAAACATTGTTTAAGCACTTTCCAATAAGGGCCTGTAAAGCTTATTTGGATTTTACAAAATTATCTTTAACAAACAGTCTCCTGAAAAAGGGATGTTTCTTTATTGCTGAGTATATATATAGCACTTTTTGATCAAGGTTTCTTGAAAGAAAGCAAATTGCACTTTTCCCACTAACACATTTTTGCCCTTTTCTCACATTTGATATCCAAAGCAACTCAAAGTGAAACATTAGCCAGTGCTGACAATCTTTTTTAAATGCTGTACTAACAGAATTTACTCAGTTAAGCTTCCTTGTAATTATTTTTCATTGGGCCATGAAAGAACTGGTAGAATATTGTATCTGATCCACATCAGCTTGTGTGTTCATGTTTTGCAGTTCTACAAGGTCAGGTGATATTTGCCCATTATATGAAACAATTCAACCCAGTTACCTTTCCAAGGACCTCCCTGTGGACTTACCTCTTTCATGACATGATCTCCCACCGACTGCTCAGCAAGCTTCATATGTCAGTCATAATACTGTATGATATATTGCTGTAATATGCCCACAGTGGTTGGAGTTTAAGAGATTTTATGAAGGGATTGCTAAAACATTTGGAGTCTGGCTCCTTAGAAAATGTGTAGCTATTTGTTGAATCCATCATCCTGTCATAGGTTTAATGAGGTCTGAATCCTCTCCCTCTCTGTGTATTCTGGAGTTCGCAGAGCCATGACAGTCGCAGTTGAAGGTTCTTCCCATCTGGTCATGATGGATCATATTCAGGCATGTTTTAATGGGTTATTGCATTCATTCCACGGGTTCCTAAAGTTTGCAGGTGGCTACATGCAGTCTGTGCTTTATCCCTAAGCCTCCTGAATTCACACTGGATGCATTGGATCAAGCTTCACTTAAAGATCTCTGTCAATCCGCACTGGACAGCAGCATTTATGTATATGTGCTACTGGCAGGAGAATGAGCAACAAAGCCCTTTGATTTCAATCTTTTTTGGCAATCAGTTATGAGTAGGTGAATTTATATTTTTGGCAGGTTAGTTTTTTTGTTTTGAGAGATATATTGTTTGACAGGAAATAATGAATAGAAATAGCTGAGGTTGAAAGCTGGATACCTAGTTTTTCCTTTTTAAATGTAGCTTGACAATTATTGGTGAGCATTAATGTTGGAGAGGGTTGGCTTCACTAGCTACTGAACACATTTATTTAGGCTTGAACTTGATGCTGTTAGGCAGCAGTGCTACCTGTGAGTAGAGCAGGGCTACATATTGTTTCTGGTTTGATGTGCCTCTGATGCAGCTGGTGTGGACTGAAGTGCTAGTTAAAACGGAAGCATAATTACAAGTGTGTAAAGATTCATCTGATAGTTGACATTTAGTCAAATTTTTACTCTGACAAAAGGAGACATCATCTGCACATCAGCTGCTCCCACAGGATTTTTTACTATAACCTGTGTTGTGTTTGCATCTTGTAAAAGTGTTTACTAGGGCCAGTATGTATCTGTACCTCCTCAACTACTGTTGGACAGTTGTCTCCCTTCATTATGTATGTGATACACGACAAACAGTCAATTGTACAATAAATAGTCCTTTAAACACAGGTAGATCTTTCTTGTGCTCCCGCAGTGTCCCTGAGAGTTAAATTAAGTGTTTGTTTATTTAGCTTAGCATGTGATATATGATGTACACACTTCAGCAAAAACCATATAGGAAGGTTCTGTCCAAGATAATCTGTTGAAACAGTTATATGTTCAAAATTCTTTACTGCCTAGAAAGATGTCAATCACAGGAATCATAGACTTTTTCCACTGATCGCATCACCCATACACCAGGTGCAATTTCACTTAATGTACCTGCAAGAAGCCCACATAAAGGATATTGTAGCTGCAATTGCTAGCTTGAAAGCAGACCATATGTGGTGTTTTTCAAAGCATGAGCTTACTCAAAAATGTACTCAGAGCCTCTCAAAAGATAAACTCTTACAAGTGTACTCTCTTATTTTTGATGGCTTGGTTCCTGGTCAACATTATATAGAGTTCACTACAGTTTTCAGTGAAATTGACCTTCAATGGTATGAACAGATCCATTAGTGATAGGCAGATATTAGATTACTTCCACTTTGTGTGAGTCTTCCCCCATCAGAAACATGTTACCCCTGAATGTCAATTTCAACCCCTTTTGCATCACTAAGAGAAACAGTTCATCCAGCAGCTGAAAATACTCCTCTATTACAGAAGTAAGTCATCCATATAACAGAGTAAAACAGAGGAGGAGGAGTACGGGGACCATTCTGGTGGTGTTCCAGGATTTACTTGAGGATGTCCTCAAGTGAAAAGAAAAAAATATATTTATAATGTCTCTGCAGATCAGCTGTGCCAACATGATGAGGACTTATTGCGCAGTTATGTTTATAAATCTCTTTATGCTTCTTAAGGAGATTATGCAAAGCGAGGAGGGAGACCAAATTATACTCCCTGCTGTTTTTAATACTGAAAACAGATTGAGCTTCTGAAATTGCCTCAATTGGACTGTGAGAAAATTCTTTTTGCCTCAACATATTGTTTGCATAATATATCCAAACACAATGTTTTCTCATGAACTGGGAAATGAAATGTTCTCAGATGTTGCAAGAGAACCACCATGGATCATTGGAGCATTGCTGCTCACAGGTTGAAAACCACTGGTTTACAGTATGTTATATCTTGGCTTTGGTGTTGATTGCCTGATTGTTAAAAAAAAACAAACAAAAAAAAACATACCCCAAAGAAATTCTTTGCTTGCAGAGCCCCTTGGATGAAGTTCTTCCTAAAAATGCCAGCGCATGCTTGAAAGGCTTTAGGTGGCTATTAGTGCTGAAACTGCTACTGCTGCCCTGGTGAAGGTTCTAAATTGTCCTATGTGGGTGTTTAAGCTTTTGTATGACTGGTTTGGGCACAGTGTAACCCAAATTTGCCTAGCAGGGCCTTAACCTGCAACTGTACTCTTACTGACCAGAATCACTTGACAGGCTGGGAGGATTCCCACAGAGCTCCCAGCATGCAGCTGCTCTTTGAAAAGGAATAATATTGAAATGCTATCCATTTTAATTGCAGTCATGGCACCAAGGTGATTATTGTATTATCAGTCTTTAGTAGTCATGCACACTGTATTGATTATGCACTTATTATAAATGGATGGGATGTCTCTTTCAAGGTTACAAAAGTTCACTCTTAAGCATGACCGTAAATGTTGAAGTTGATAGATTTAAAGTAACTGCTATCTTGTATCTGCATTTGCAGTGTAGTGACAGGATACTGCATGCTGGAAAAGGAACCAGCTGAAGCTGTTCCCAGCTGTCTGTCCACAGACACGGAGCTCAAAAGAAAGGGGGGTTCCAAGAATATATTGAAGGGCAGGGAGGACCACAATTACCTGTGTCTGGTTTACTTACAAGGAAGTGATCAGCTTCAGATCCTGGACTGAAAATTATGACCTTGTAGATTTTGTGCCAGAACAAAAATACCACCCTGAGCCCTGCCCACCACTTCAGACTGTGCTTCCTACAACTAGTATTTTACATTAGGCCTGGTGGCATAAAAGCACTTCAAACATCGGTGCCATTTTATATGTAAATATTAACATTACCGTATTTATCAGGGCTTTAATGTCTCTAATACTCTATGCATTCTCTAGCACACCCACTACATCTTCGTCACTGTAAACAGAATTAAGATGGTGGAATGTACAAGATCTTTGTCTTGACAGAGAGTCCTTGATGTTGTAAAGGAAAAAAGTGTTTGGAAAATGTTCTTTAACATTCCTAGGGGAGAGCTGAGGTCTTTGTCCACTCATCATATGAAATGTGTGATGTGGGAGGATTACTTTAGACATGATTCTCAATTCAACATTGAAAGACACAAGGTTGTTTGAATGTCACCAGTAAGATTCACTGTCAACATCTTACATTTCCAAGGAACTGTTTTTACCATCAGAGGTTAAACTCCTTCACAGATGTGAAATTATTATTAATGGTTGGTTAAATGACAAATTATCATACTTGCGAAGACAGTGAACTCACAGGGAAAGCATGAGCTCTTGTCTATTTAATTCTGCATGCATGGCACACATATTGTAGAGTGCAATGAAATGAGATTTCTGAGTGAGTTTGAGTGTTTCGTTCAGTTATTTCCTACAGAGTGGAAGAAAAGGCAGCCTTGGGTATTTACTATTCACTAAGTGGAACACATCAGCCTTCAGCTTTTGTATTAAATGTCAATTATTGACTAATGAACTATTTTAAGACACTGTGATCTTTGGTAAACCAACAGGTGAGCTTGTGTTTTTGTTCTATTTATCCTATCTCTGTGTAGCTGCACAATGATGGAGGTCTGATCTGATGCCAGAACAGAGTGTCCAGTATGTTTGTGAGGAAGATGCAGTGGCTGTCATTACGCAGTCCTCACCATAAGTATGTAGAGGCCACTCTCAAAATTTTGACCAGCCAATCTCCTTCTTTTGTGTCGCAGCACTGCGGTCAATAAGAACTCTTCATTTTTATATTTATATTTCAATAAAATGTTAGTATGTAATTTTGTACACTTGCATTACCATGTGTGTTTGTATGATTTGGAAATCTGTGATTAAAGTTTGTACTGCAGGTGTTGTTTTTGGTCCTATTTAGATAACAAAGTGATAAGATTTTAGTTTGTTACTGTGACAGAGTGAATGATCTGTTACTATATGTAATCGGTGCATGTGTGTCTGGACATGTATCTTTGTTCAAAAAGGTTTTTTAATGAGTTTTTAAGCCAAGGCTTTTGACAGCTTTGACAAAACTTAAAATGTTTGAATGAATTATATTTATTTCCACATAGAATAAACCTCAAGTATAGTAGAACCACAAATCATTCAATACCAAAATTGAAGTAAAGAGAGAGAGAAAAAGTGTTAAACTGATTAAATTAGTTCCCACTCAATAATCATTCATTTATTCTTTCATTCATCTTCAGTAATTACTTTATCCTGGTTGTGGAGCATAGACGCCAATCCATCGCAAGCAAGTGTAATCGATGTCTATCTGGCTGTCTTACCTGGCTCTAGAAGATGCTTCTCTGTAGATGTAGATGCTCTTACAAGAATCTCTGTGCAGAGACTACCGCAACAAATGTTTTATCATTGAATATCAGTGCAATATGATTTTTGACAGCACACAGTGTTTAATATCCAACCCAAATACAATCCAACCCATATTTCTGTAATTTCTAATATGTTTTCATACAAAGTGTGTTAGCAATAGATTTTTTAAAATAATTTTTTACAAATTTTTATTTGTGATGTTACATATATTTGTGCATATACTTGACCAAAGTGCCTAAGTTAAAAATGCTTAACTTTAAAATTTGTGAAAATGAAAATATTGGAATGGGACTTTTTAAAAAATGTGTTCAGTCCCATTTTCATATTTGCTTGTGTCAATGCTTGTTTATTTCTGCATTCGATATTTTCAAAAATAATGCCAAAAACATGAATAAACTTACAGAAAATGACTTGAGTGCATTTTTTAAGGACATCTTTTACAGTTCCAAAAGTGGTGTTCTTTTCTGTTTCTGTTTTTTCTGGAATCTCTGTCAAGCAATTTATTATACAACACACAAAATATGGTCTTTTAAACAAATTTTGAAGCTTAAAGTTATCAACCAACTAAGAGAGAACAGAAAAATAAATCTGATCTCTTCTTCATCATACCACTTCCCGCAGTATCATTCTGCGCTCTAGAATTACTCATTATTTTTCTGTACTGCATGCTAAGTTCTGGAATTACACTGCCCTCTACTAAAATCGCCACCCTTGGTGAATGTGAGCAAAGAAAGCTGTGAAAAATTGTCTTTATTGTTTAACCTTTTGATCTTTTGTTAAAAAAAAAAAATCACAGAAATACTCTGTTCTCATGGATAGCAAACAATTGCAAACAAAATACAGGTTTATAAAGAAACATCTTTGTTAAATATAGGTGTGCAATATTATTGGCACCCTTTTAGTCAATACTTTGTGCTACCTCCCTTTGCCAAGATAAGAGCTCTGAGTCTTCTCCTATAA
>JANDJT010000071.1:14228067-14246867 GCA_024331685.1 Stegophilus panzeri
ATTGATTGCACAAGAGGAGGTAAATGGTAATTATTTGAGAACAGTATTGGTTCTGAGTGTGACCTCAGTGTAATGTTTAGTCGTACTTTAGTATTCATTAGTTTGAGAAGAAGCCTCACTCCTGTATGAACTCATTTCTACAGACTAGGGAAAAAAGGCTGCGCCATAAGGCAGGTCATTAAGCAGGACATTTGTTGCTTTATGCTGCCAAGAAGTTCATAGATGAATGCCTGAGGATAATTAATATTTTCAAGGTTAAGTGTTATTGTTATGTAAGTCTGCATTGTGAATTTAATTGGGAAGAATCCAGAAATCCTAATCATGGTTCAGAAACAGGAGTCAAAACACAGGCAGACAAAGTAGTATAAGCAACTCCATGATCAAAACCTCAAAAATAACAGGACTGGGTTAAATCAGGTCAAATTCAAACACAAAACAAGGAACTGCAACACAGAAAATCAGTGCTTAGGCTTACACAAACATGACTTTGCCAAGCTAAATTCTGAGACAGACAGTATCATGCATTGCATACGTGCTACATCAGAGTCCATGACCAAATGAGCTGATTATAATGATTATTTTTAAAAGTTATGGTGCTATTATGTGAGACTGAGTAAGGCAAAGTTGGAGACTTCTTAATTCACCTGTTATCAATTGACTAATGGAAGGAGGGGTCTTATTAATGGATAAAGAAACAATAAGAAGAAAGCACACACATACAGTATAGTACAACTGATCACTATTAGATCTTTATTTTGGCCATTTTGCCAATGTTCTCAAATCTTAGCTCATTGTGCTCCTGCTTACTTTGTACAGTGGATTTTTGCCCATAAAAAAGTGTTATAGATTTAATCTCCTCTTGCCTGAACTTGACCGTGTTGTGACCTGGCAACCATTACCTGTGAGGAAAACAAGCAGGGAGCTCAGGGAACTGTATGTGTAAAGCATTGAAGCTTTGTTTTCTCTTTGAATGCACAGAGACCATAAATCTCTTGGCATACTTAATTTAACATAGTGTTAATTAGGGCAAGGAATTGAGAAGTGATCCTCTGTATATGTATGTGAATATGAGAGAAGAGAACGGAGAAAATCATTTCAACAATATGATTTTTCTCTTCAAATATTTCTGTCAGTGCTCTCCACTTCCGAGCTTTTGGGGGGGAAAACTGAGATCACTGTGTTGATGTCATGATGTTTTTTTTTCAGTAAGCCAATAATAAGCTAGTCCTGTGTTCTCAATATGCCATACCAAAATATAGTCTAATTAATCAAAATTAGTCAGTGTTCTATCAATAGTTAAGACATGTCACTGTTATCCACAGTTGTTGCTTTCCAAAAGTAATGAAGGGCAGCAAGTTTCAAGCAGAGATGTACAACTCTGAAATCTGTAGATTTCAGAAGATGAATAGGTGTCATTCAAGCTGCCTCTTCTTCTTAATGAAATCAATCTCAATCTTACAACTCAAATTCCAAAAAAGTTGGGATGCTGTATAAAATGTAAATAAATGTAAATAAAAACAGAATGCAATGATTTGCAAATGTAATAAACCCATATGTTATTCACAATAGAACATATCAAATGTTTAAACTGAGTAAATGTACCATTTTAAGAAAAAAAAAAGGTAATTTTGAATTTGATGGCTGCAACATGCCTCAAACAAAATTGGGACAGGGGCAACAAAAGGCTGGAAAAGTAAGTGTTACTAAAAAGAAACAGGTGGAGGTTAATTGGCAGCAGGTCAGTAACATGATTGGGTAAAAAAAGAGTATGTTAGAGAAGCAGAGTCTTTCAGAAGTAAAGATGGGCAGAGGTTCACCAATCTGTGAAAAACTGCATCTACACTTTGTGGAACAATTTCAGAATAATGTTCCTCAACGTAAAATTGTGAAGACTATTAATATCTCATCATCTACAGTACATAATATTATCAAAAGTCTCAGAGAATCTGGAGAAATCTCTGTGTGCAAGAGCCAAGGGTGAAAATCACTGCTTGGGCTCAGAAACACCTCCAGAACTCATTGTCTGTGAACACAGTTCGCTGTGCCATACACAAATGCTGGTTAAAGCTCTATCATGCAAAGAACAAGCCATGTGCGAGCATGATCCCGAAACACCGCCGTCTTTTCTGGGCCAAAGCACTTTTAAAATGAACTGAGTCAAAGTGGAAAACTTTTCTGTGGTCAGAAGAATCAAAATTTGAAATCTTTTTGGAAACCATGGACGCCACGTCCTCTAAACTAAAGAAGAGAGGGACCATCTGGCTTTTTTTTTTAATCAGTGCTCAGTTCATAAGCCTGCATCTCTGATGGTATGGGGGTGTATTAGTGCCTATGGAATGGCCAGCTTGCACATCTGGAAAGGCACCATCAATGCAACCTATGCTTCCATCCAGATTCCATCCCATCTTTACTTCTGAAATACTCTTTTTATACCCAATCATGTTACTGACCTGTTGCCAATTAACCTAATTAGTTGCAAAATGTTCCTCTAGCTGTTTCGTTTTAGTAACACTTACTTTCCCAGCCTTTTGTTACCATCGTCCCAACTTTTTTGAGATGTGTTGTGGCCATCAAATTTAAAAATTACTTAATTTTTTTCTTAAAATGCTACATTTACTCAGTTTAAACATTTGATATGTTTTCTATGTTTTATTGTGAATAACATATGGGTTTATGAGATTTGCAAATCATTGCATTCTGTTTTTATTTACATTTATTTACACAGCGTCCCAACTTTTTTGGAATTGGGGTTGTATAATTTCATCTCCTCCAGGAAAGTAAAACAGTGCCAGGGAGCCATGGTACTAGCAAGATCATCTGTTGCATAATCCCTGGAGCATTAGGCATGGGCGCCATCTGTGTTTGGAGAGGAAGAGAAAGGTCAGTAAAAGAAATAGAGAGCATAACAGAAAGTGAGAAGCATGAGACATGCTCTGTCACACAGATGCCCAGGGAAAAAGTAATAGAGTTTCTGAACCGTATTCCTCCTACTTGCATTAGTGTTTTTATTTCCCATTTGAATTGCTTTTAGAAATGTGATAGATGTGTCTCCATAAAAAAATGGCTGGATTATATCATGCATGAGACATCAACTAATTAGAGCAGAGACACCCGATGGTTGCATTGAACTTCTCTTTATTTTGAAATTGATGCATGCAACATATTCCAAAAAAGATGGGACAGGGGCAATTTAGGTCTAAGTGACAAGTTGAAATAAGAAGGTGATGTGAAACAGGTGAGGCAATCGTCTAATCAAAAAAGGCTTGGTCCTTCAAGAGCAAGGATGGGTCGAGACTGTGCAAGCTGCCAACAGATGCGTCAGTGAATAATCTAAAACTGTGAGAACAACATTCCCCAAAGACAAATCGGTAGGATTTTGGGCATTTCACCTTCTACAGTGCACAATATAATCAAAAGATTCAAGGAGTCCGATCAAATCTCGGTGCATAAAGGGCAAGGCTGAAAACCACTTCTGAATGCGTGTTATCTCCGATCCCTCAGACATCACTGTCTTAAAAACCATCATGAGTCTTTAATGGATTTCCTGACATGGGCTCGGGAATACTTTGGTAAACCTTTGTTAGTCAACACCATTCGCCGCTGCATCTACAGATGCAAGTTAAGGCTTTACTGTGCAAAGCAGAAGCCACACATCAACACTGTCCAGAAGTGCCACCGACTTCTCTGGACACGGCCTCATCTAAAATGGTCCTGGTGTCTTCAGCGCCCAAACGCTTAATAAGTGTTATTAAAAGAAAAGGTGATGTTACACAGTGGTAAACAGTCGACTGTCCCAACTTTTTTGGAGTGTGTTGCAGTCATCAAATAAAAATAAAAAAAAGGAAATTCACAAAGTAAAACATAAAATAATGTGTTAATAATGTGTTTTCAATATAATACAATTGGACTGGATTTTCAAATGACTCTTTTATTGCGTTTTCCATACTGTCCCAACTTTTTCGGAATTGGGGTTATACTTCTTACTAGCAGTATGCAGCTGTGATTGCCATTTCCTAAGCCAATTGGGTCTTCCGCAGCTTCCTGCAATGCCCTGATGGACAAGGCTTCAGTGACCTGGTTGCTCTGGTAACTGTGGACAACTGTAGAGTAATGAAAATGTTTGTAACAGGTGTCCTACACTGCTGATGAGATTAGTATTACCACTGATCTCAAAATTCTAGGCTCAGCATTCAGTTTGTACCAGAGCATTGATGGGTATCTTACCAGTATCTGTCTAATTGAATACACTCTTGTCAATTCATGATGCACAGGAAAAACTAAGAAAGTGGTCTTTGATTATAACCCTGAGTGAACCAGCACATTGGTAAGGCAGCATGACTAACATATTAACATTGTTATCATCTTATCATAAAGCTGCTGATAAATTTGGGACTGCTCAGTGAATGTGTTTGTCTCAAGCTAATATTTATGACAAATGGGATGTGAAACGTGAAAACTAAGCTTTGGGTAATATTCATCCAAACAATTACGAAATCATAGCATAACCATAGCTTTTCTTCTGTAATTTAGACATTTTGTGAAAGGCATATTGAGCAGTATATTGAGCCACCACTTCCAGATCTCCCACAATTGAGCTTTGACTGGCAGCACTGACTATTTTCAGGAGGTTGTTTTGACACAGGAACAGCTACAACAGTATGTAGAAGTATTGATTCATCACTAAAACCCACTCCAAAGTCATTTTGCTTCTCTCTTATCTATCTTTTGATTTCATATTTGTTATTTTTCACTTTCAGGTACCTCACAGGTATCTACAATAGTAGCTCTGTTTTTAGTCCTGGTAAGTACCCTACCCTTATATTTCAGATTCTCAGTTGCTGTGTTTAATTGCTCACCAGATATATCTCACTACAGAAAATGATTTTTTTTTTTTTGAAACAGCTCTATGTATTGGTAATTTTTTGACCAAGTCATGTCTCTGGCTTATATCACAAGTAGGATAAATCTATGCTTTTGATAGAAGCCATTTTGATGGACCCAGCACAAGCAATAGTGAACTATTCTGTCAGTCTTCTTTCTTGCTGCCTTTATAAATAGTTAATAAAAGACAATGTTACCCACTGGGTCTCCTGCAGTCTTCTATAAATAGTCTGTGCCAGTATGTGTATGCAGAAGAAGAAGAAAATTTCTCCTTCTCTGTTGTTTTGAATCTATATGGCCAAAGGTTTGTTGACACCTGATAATCACAGCCATATGGCAGAGTTGTCAGTAAAGTCCTTTATATTTACAGCAAAACATATTTACAGTAAAGTACTATAATATTTGAACAGATAATCCCTGTTATTTTAACATTATATTACTATTTTTTCTAGTAATATACAGTAAATTTTGCAAATAAAGCACTTAGTAAAGTAAATATAATTATAGTATAAAATCAAACATAAACCTGTAGATTTGCTCATTTGGCTGATGCAGGATACAACTGAGCTGAAGGTTGAGGGTCTTGCTCAAGGACCCAACCATGGCAGTACTGAGATTTGCAGGTCACTCAAGTTCTTTCACTCCAACCTTGGCAAACCATGTCTTCATGGACTTCACTTGTACATGGGCTTTGCCATGTTGGAACTTGTTTTGGTAAATTAGTTCAAGTGAAGGGAAATTGTTATGATACTGCATACAGAGACATCCTATTCGTTTGTGCACTTCAAACTTTGGGGCAACAGTTTGAGGAAAACCCACATATGGGTGTGATGGTCAGATGTCCACAAACCTTTGGCCATATAATGTGTTTTTTTAAACAGTTCCCCCACATTTTTAGGCTCACGTGTGTCTGAGCACAGCTGCAGCAAGCAGAAGAACAGGTAATGCTTACTAAAACTTTACAAGCACACATTGTGGTCTGCGGTCTAAATAGCAGTATATGGGACACCAGTCCATCACAGGGTACCATTCACACACATTCACACACCCATTCACACTTACAACCACATACATGAAAGTTTTTGGGAAATGGGAGGAAACTGGAGACCTGAATGAAACCCATGCAGACACTATGCAAAACTCTGTACAGACAGTAACCTGAGCTCAGGATTGAATCTGGCACTCTGGAGCTGTGAGTCAACGCTACTTGTGCCACCCTACTGTCAAATCATTGCCTAAATTTATAATATGGAGAACATGGTGTGCAGTAAAAGACACCAAAAAAGTGAGAAGAGATTGAAGGAAAAAGGTGTTACAACTTCAGTGGCATCTGTTCACCAAACAATGCTGCTTCTCGCAAGGAAGCAGAGCAGAAGAAGCCATTTTGCAGGGCTTCTGCTACATATACTGTACTTTCCTCTGTGAGTCATATTTGTTGACTCACCAGGTCACAACTGCTTTCAGCTGTAATAAAAGCAAAAGAAAATGCTAGTCCTCTCACAAATAACATATGCTGCTCCAGTGGGTGATTTTTTTGCTCACAGATAGAAGTATTGTTTATTGAAGTGACCGATTGCACCACAATACATACACCTTCCTACTGCATGCCCCCCCCCCATTTACAACAGGTGACATTTTCCCAGCTGCAAGGACACCTACCTGTGTAAGGCTGGAGCATTATTGATGAGCGGCAGTGTAGACCTTTCGTTGGAGGTCATAGAAAAGGCTTTCCCCTGTCACTGTCATCAAAACATGGTCCAGGGCACTGCTGTAGACCACCCTAGAAGCAGGTTACCTAAGTGTCTAAGAGCAATGACATGTATGTTGATAGAGGCAGTGTAGCCTTTTGTTCACTTGGTACTCATAAGCTGGAACATTAATTACTGCCTTATGCACAGAATTCGGTTGAAAGAATAAAGACAGCAACTAAGGGAGGGAGGAGAAAAAGTATTGGAACAAAGCAGGACTTTGTTGCATTGGTAAGGTCCAACTTTTTTCCTCGTCATTCCTTACTATGTGTGTAAGGCTACAATGCAGACACTAGATATTCATGCAACAACTCTCTCTGAGAAACATCTATTTTTTGTTAAATTTGATCGCACAGATATTTAGCCTTTAATGAAAATTTTATAAATGGACTTTCTGATACCTGCTACATTACAAATGTGCCTGTCCATTACAAATGAAAAGATCAGAGATCTCATTTTAACAGATCTGTTTGTCAAGATTGCTGATTAAGGCTGTTCAGCATTACTGAGGAGTGGATGTCTGAGATTTGCTGCCTAGCACAAATAAAGGTTAATACTGTAACTCTGATTAATGAACCTTTGGATGTACTCAACTGCATGGCAATGCACTTTTCTGTAACTCCATACTCTAAAGTCCACAAATAAGCATATTTTAATGTTACTGAAGATGAATGAATAAAAATATGCTTAATTAGTACATGCATATGTTTTAAACAAAATATGTTTAATAATCCTCAGCACATCAAGAAATAAAACGCATACTTTAACTTAGTTATACATCATTTGATATAGTTGAGAATCGGTTGAGAATCTGGTTTATGACAGTCTATAGATGTTTTATAGATGGTCTAAAACAGACCCAAATGAAGTGTTACTAATTATTCTGTACAACAGGAAAATATCAAGAGTAATTAGCAATGTGGTCGATTACCATCTAGGAATAGGTTTAGGAATAAAACTATGTAAGGAATAAATTTGTGCTACATTGCAGTTTTCCAATTTTGAAATCCAAACACAGAATTAAGCAGTTGTAATCTTTGGGCCACTGTAGTTGAACACTGTAGTTGAATCTTCTTCCCCACTCGCTGTATTCCCAGCATCCCAGCTGAGAACAGCCCAGTTGATTAGATTTACAGTAGAAAGTTCCCTGAAGCATTTGCTGGAGCAGTGTATTTGAGTGGCAGGGTTCATTGCAATCTGGTTCATAAACCCCAATCCCCTGTTCAACAAAGTGTCCAGAGAAATTCCTATTTTTATGTGTGTAAAAAGAATAGTGTCTTTTGAGTATTAGTCTGCATTAAAAAGAGGTCTTTTGATGAACTCAGTCCTTGTATTCACATTTTTAGTAAGCAGGCTTTATCTATAGTATGGTCAGATTATTAACCCATCTCTTTGTGATTTAATGTTGGCTATCACATGCTTCTGGCTTTGAGGTAAAAAAAAAAAAAAAAAGGGGTGAGAGGTTTCAAAGATTTTATTTTAATCCAGGGAGAGCTCCTTCATCAAGGATTCTGGGATTTTGGATATGTGGAATATCAAATGATTATTTTATAGTAACTATATATATTATTACATTTTTCTCTTATATGTTTTTTGGCAATGTTTCATTTGTGTTTTATTATGATGCATTTTTGTATGTGGGATTATACAATCCTAATTCTGAAAAGGTAAGGACTAATAGCAATGTGACAAGTTAAAATAAGAAGGTGATTTGAAACAGGTGAGGTAATTATCTAATAGTATATAAGGAGCCTCCAAAAAATGCCTAATCCTTCAAGAGGAAGGATGGGTCAAGGCTCGCCAATCTGCCAACAGATGCGTCAGCGAATAATCCAACACTTTGAGACCAACATTCCCCAAAGACAAATCAGTAGGATTTTGGGCGTTTCACCTTCTACAGTGCACAATAAAATGAAAAGATTCAAGCAATACAGTCAAAAAGGGCAAGGCTGAAAACCACTTCTGAATGCGTGTGATCTCCAATCCCTCAGACGTCACTGTTTTAAAAACAGTCACGAGTCTGTAATGGATTTCCTGACATGGGTTCGGGAATACTTTGGTAAACCTTTGTCAACCTTTGTCTGCTAAACTTAACCAACTGGTGACTTCAGTCCCAAACGCTTAATACATGTTATTAAAAGAAAGGGTGATGTTACACAGTGGTAAACAATCGATTGTCCCAACTACTGAATTGATTGTTTAACAACCCGAAGGCTAAGCATTTCAAAAACTGCCTATGAGGCAGCTTACTATAGCACTATTCAGTAGCTGAAAAACTTGTATTTCTGTATTTCATCAAAAGATTTTACTACCAGTTAGACAGCCACAGTTATCAACTTAATCTAAGTAGCTTTCTGAACAGTTTTTTATTTTTCAATAAAACACAGTATCTTATACTGTTGGACTCAATAAGACAAGAAAACACTGGTTTAAACAAAAAGAAGAAAATATACCAGACAAAAAGAGATCATAACCTATTTAGCAAAAGAAACCAAACACAAAGCCCATACTATCCATTCTGATATTTATGCTTTTAACAACATTTTTGTTTCAGAGCAGCAGTGATCCAAACAGAAAAATGATTACTGGCAGCATCCAATGCAATAAAATACTGACTTTCTGACTTTTTTTGTGACTTTAGCTTCACTCCATTTACCATAAATGAAAGTTTTTGTTCTTGAGATACACCAGACCATCATACACCAGACCACCAATATGTGCTTGTTACATCCCATTCCAAAGTTGGTTCCCCCTTTTGCCTCTAAAACAGCCTCAACTCTTGGAAGGCTTCCACTAGATTTTGGAAAGTGGCTTTCTGCTTATTCAGCTACATGAGCATTAGTGAGCTCAGGCACTTGTGTCAGGTGGGAAGGCTTGGTGCTCAGTTGGCATCCCAAAGGTGTTCAGTGGGTTTGAGGAACACTTTTGGGCTAGGTCCACATATGGGTTTGATGGTCAGGTGTCTACATAGTTTTGACCATATAGTGTATTAGTATGTTTCACAAATGTCTATGCAAATGAAGTTTGTGTGGAGGTTTTTGTGGACCTCTTCAACTGCTTATAGTATTTGCAATGTATACATTATCTACATTTAAATGCAGTATTAAAAACAAAAAAACAAACAAAAAAAAAAACAGATTACAATTGGTAACAATAGTCTTACTTCAAACTAAATAAAACACATTAAGCACCTAAAATGTAACAAAAGTACAAGAATAAACAAACTGAGGTCAATCCCAATTTAAAAGCAGTGATGTACACATTCATTAAATGTAAACTTTCTGAAGCTGCTAACAGTGTGTTCTTAGCATGTGTGCATGTTCTGTGCATGTGACTATGTATGAAGATAACAACAGCATTTGCAACTGGTTCTGTGAGGAAACAACATTAATGCAAATCTTTTTGATAGGGTGTTGGGTGTGCATAGGGACTGAAAATGGGTAAAATGTTGAACTTATTAGCTACACCCTGACCCAAAGCCTATTGTTGTTAAGGTAACATTGACAATTAAACCTCTCATGTGCAAATTTAATGTTCAAATATATATGCAACATGTATGTACATGGAAATCTTCAACTCTGCAATCCGTTGAAGTTTTCCATGTACATACATTTGTATTCATCCACTACCACAAAAACATCTTGTCTGATCTCAGAGCTTAATAAATTTATACAATGTTTTGCATGTAAATGTAACCATCAAAAAGGTTAGATACTGTATATGGATTACAGCATGAACTTGGAAAACGTGGTTAACTGATTAGTAGCGTAGATGCGTTCTTTCTGTATTCTTTTTGTGAACATTTCTAGACCTACTTTTGATAAATAACAGGATTGATAGGTTTGTAGCCCAAGGGACTCTGAGCTTATGTCCTGCTTGTCAGACAGAGCTCTAGCAGACTGCATTCAACTGTGTTTTGGGAAATCCGTATTTTAACTTCATGTCTGCAAACAAAACTTCTCAAAGTCTGATACTCCTCTAAGTAGACCATGCATGAGTATATAGTGTCTTTATGTCATCCTGTATCTGACACCTCACTTTGTTCTTATAAGCTTTGAGGTGTGTTTACTGAGTTGAGTTATTTATTGAACAGAAACAAGCTGCTTTTCTCTTCTCTCACTTCTCTCTCCTGTGTTAAAAGAGAGGACATCTGGCCTTGTCTTCCTTACAGCTGGCTAGCAGTGTTCCTCTGACACAATCTGTCTGTCTTTCCTTTTCTCTCCCCTGTCCTCTCTTCTTCTTTTTATGTCTGTTAATATATTACCTTGTTTCACAGACAGTGTTTAAATACAGGCACAAAACAAAAAAGATATATTTTTTTCCTTTGCCCACTGTATTTTCCTTTTGCATTTGCTGGTGTTGGATATTAGACCCTGGTGATTCCTCATCACGCACCTGAAAGATGCTTCAGTGAATTTGTATTCTTCTGCTGACTTCAGTATCTGTAATAACATGAGAAATTAGACAGGGTGGAATAATAGGTCAGGCTCAGACACCAGAGAGACTTCCCCAGGTAAATCAACACAGTGAGGAAAATGTTTGGTAGATTTAAGCCATAGAGTGGGTCTACAGATTAAAGTAGATCAAGCCTGCTCATGCTCCTTCCCACTCTTCAGAGATAACACTGGTGAACAGAACAGAAGAAAGGTATACTTTGGGCATATAAAGTCACTCTTATTAGTAGTTGAACGGGTCAGTGCTCACAAGAACACGCAAGCTGTGTCTCAACCTGTTATGTAGCCTTGCCTAATGGTATGTTATGTTTTCACACAGGCACCTGGTATAATGAGAATGGTTTAGGAGGGCAGAGTACTTGACTTATATTTGGAAGCATTTAGCCACAGACACAGTAAGATACCACAATCGTATTGGAAATAAGTGGAAGACAATCTTGGTATAACAATATCCTAAGTGGTAATAAAGCCTTAAAAGATTGCATCTTGCGCCATAGAGGTAATGCATTCTCTTTCTGAGTCAGCCGCTGATTAAAGGTTTCAGTAACACAGCATCCCTACAACACATACAGATGAGTAAGCAGATGAATAAAATGGCTACAGAGAAAAGCACGTCATTTAAATGATTCATTTAATTGCTATAGACCCTGTGCTCTACGGCACAACTATCACATATACAATCATTTTGGGATTTATAAGTTGTGTGTTTGTGTGTGCATTTCAGTTTCTGTTATCTGGACTATGCACTGTATTGTCCTGATGAATTGACTGCATCTCCCCTGTGGCTCTCCTTTATCAGTTTCATGCCTCCTGGGGGGAATCTAGTAGCATGTGGCATTTCTGCTCAGACAGATAACACACAAGATCTTTTCTCTGGGTATTATGGTAAGTAAGCAAGCAAGCAAATCTTTATTTATATAGCACTTTTCTAGATTCATTCACAGAGTGCTTTACAAGGCAATAACATATAACACAATAGTTATAACACTGTTATAAAATAAAATAAATCAAATTAAATCAAATTAAATAAAAATAATTAAACAAAATAAAGGCAGCACAGCGACACAGTGGGTCTTTACACCATGACATGTCTGCAAATGAATGTGTAGACTACTTCTCATTTAATGCCATAAACCTTTAGTTTAATGTGAAACTATAAATAAACAAGCCTTACCAAACCAGATATGGTAAGCAGGATGGATCCTTATCAAACATTTATATCATTAAGAAGCACTTTACATGCTGTATGAGAAAGTAAACCACAGAAATGTGTCTTGCCTCTGTTTGTGGAGTGGATGTTTTTGAGCCCAGTGGTTTTGTTGGATTGCTGAAAACAAACACATAATTTCAAACAAATGAAAACAAAAAATTAAGGTAGGTTGCCCATGTGTGTTTGTGTGATTGACAGGTGATGCGAAGGCTCAGGAGGCAGACAGCTCAAACTTCTTTCTTTTCCCTTTGAAGCCCTGGAGGAAGCTGGCTATTAGGATGCATATCCTAACAATGACAAGCTAATGGTGCACTGTATACCCAGGTATATACACATACTGATGTTTTACGCGCACACACACACACACACACGCACACACACACACACACACACACACATACACACACACACACACCCTCCTACCTCTTTCTCCTCTTCTCCCCTCACTCAACCATTCTCCCACAGGAATACATCAACTGATCCAGTAGCATCAACTCCAGTAGCATAGTATAATTATAATTTCAATTCCTTACCCCAGTCTGGGTGCTGTGTTGAGATGGTTTGCCTACCCATCTAATAATAATGTGAATGATAAACTCCTAGTGTAATTATTTGTAACACTTTGTGGCTGACCTGATGTGTAATGATCTTATTTAGTTCTCAGTTTGAGGCAAGAAAGAGCAGCCTTCACACACACATCACTCAAGTGACAGCTCAGGAGGCAGCAGAGCCCTGACATGGTGGAAGAGGGGACAAAAATACCCTCAGTGATACCAAGGCTTTATGCTCGTCAAATATTAGCTTTCTGCTCTTAAGCAGAGATTTTCTACTCAATAAAATAAACCTAAGCCTACCTGACCTTCACACACAGAATTCAACCATCACAATGCCACTAAAACCTGACAGTGCACAGTCCTTCTGTTATACAAGTGTTGTCTTTCAGAAAACACTGCCATTCAGCTGTTTTTAGCTTTTCATTTGGGTGAAATAAAATAGGCAGGAATATTTCGCTGCTCTCAACACACCTCTTGATACAGTGAGACATTTAGGTCAAAGTGGCTTTATTAAAAAAAAAAACAACAATAACTAAAAGCTCTAAAATGGTTAGTGAGTTTAGGGTTAGAGCTAGATGTAGGCATAGCATTATTTAGCTATAGTATCAAAAGTCAATGGAAATACCTCACAAAGCCAGAATTACAAATGTATATCTGTGTGTTGGTGCGTCTCTGTATTTACTGATTGATGTTTAATATAATCATGTAGTGTGTTACCATAAGCTGTGGTGAGACTGTATTATAGAGCAGCTCAATTAATATGCAAATCCCTAAAAAATCGGAAACTGTTTAACTGCCTCATTAAAGACAAATCTCCTCAATTGAGCTCATTAGGCACTTTAGGTTAATGACTAAGCACTTTAATCCATGTAGTGCTGTCATTTTAACAATAATCTCACATAAATCGCTCTGGTTAATGTGGTCAGTTTTGCGTAACTAAAACACTGCAGTGCTATATTAATTATTCTCACTGTCTGCTGTCACATTCTGCACATGTCAGTTTCCTGGTTAGCTACCTCAGTAAAGAAGATGGGATTTCTTTACATATGAATAATTTCATAGAGCCAAGGTCGGTTTCATAAATCCAAATTTATTTTCTTTGATCTAATCCTGGATTTATTTGTTCCACAACAGTGGATCATTTTTTACCTGGGTACATCACCATGGTAACATGTTGCATGCCAACCTGCTCTGGGGCAGGATCATTTCAGCTCTTGAACTAATCGACTGTTAGAAAAGTGGGACTTGTTGACTAACTAAATCCAGCTTTCCGAGAAGCAGTCGTATCACTATTCCTTGAAAATCCCCTGGATTTAGAAGCATAAACTTTGGGAAGGTCATTTCATGGTTCAAGGCTATTTAGAGATAGTAAAAATCCCATGGCTTTCACATATATTAAAAAAAACAAAAAAACATTTGAGATATAAATCTATTTGCAATATTATTTTTTGCCAGGAACATCATATTGCAAATGCCTAGACTATGATTAAGATATGCACATCACATCACAGAGAAAATACAATTAGTCTACTCTGAATATAGCCTCAGTGTTCAGACAGTACACATGCCTTTTTCTTTGTGACAGACCTGTACATCAAATGCACATTTATGAATTACAGATTCCCATACACATGACCTGTATCAGGGGGACAGGGTGACTCAGTGGTTAGCTTGTTTGCCTTTGGGGACAGGGTACTCTGTTTTCCTCCCAAGTCCAAAGACATGTGCTGTGTGAGTGTGTGTGCGATTGTGCTCTGCAATGGGTTGGCACCCCGTCCAGTGTGTTCCCCGCCTTGTGTCCTGAGTCCCCTGGGATAGGCTCCAGGCATGCTGCGACCCTGTGTAGGATAAGCGGGACAGAAAATTGATGGATGAATGACCTGTATCAAAGAAGTGTGATTAGAGCTGATGAAGACAGCGTCAGCGCACACTTCATTGGACCCCACCAAGAGTGCCACCACTCATTATTAACTACTCTACTGGTGTATATGCTGACATAGGTAGAGCCCAGTGGCTATTTTTATATGTACATGCATATAAATAAATAACATGAACAATAGATTTAAATTATTCACATGCAGTTTTATGGTAGATACTACACATAATCTAAGACTAAAAATAAACACACAAACTGAAATCTTAGGCATTGGTCTTTTAAGTTTGTTTAAGTTTGACATGTCAGTCATGTTCCTTACCATTTCAGTGACTGGCAGTTGGTTATGAGTTTCCACACTTTTGAGAGTTCTACCAATAATCATAAGGAGAAGCCATGCTTCCAGATGACACAAATGAAGAGGACACTGCAAAATACACCCAGGGGACTCAAAATGATGTGTTAAAAGCCTGTTGTCCCATAAGCATTAATCTTTCATCCCATTAAAATACTGTGAACTTGAACTTGCAATTAACACTCAGAGATGCACAGGCTTCACTGTGTGTCTATTAGCTCCGTATCGGGGCTTCAAAGGAGATTTTAATGGAGGCTGCGCTGTCTGCTGAAAACAATTTTTGAATTAAATGAACTAATTCACCAAAAAATATTGAATTCCACCAAGACTGATAAAAATATAGACACTTTATCATTGCCACATTTTAATGACATTTTAGGGAAAGCCGAGTTTTCCATGTAGTCTTAAAGCGATTGCTTGTGGTGGAGCCCAGTTTTTGCAATTTACTCCAAGTCATCAGCTCATGGCATGTCACTAAAAGAAGAATGCCATATTTTATATTTAGATTCATGAGACATATCCCAGAGTCCCCTTTTCCAATTTATCAAATCAGAAGACACAATAATTTTATCCTCTGCTTGATCTGCTTTTCAGACCTAGCCACTTTAGTGCATAAAGGAGGACAGTGGAATCTATTCTCAGTAAGATGTGCTAGTTATATTCTTGAGCCTGTGGTAGGGCTCTGAAAATCATTATATACTGTATAGTAATTTGGGAAGGGGAGTGGATTGTCTTCAGAAAGGGTAAGAGTGCTTGATCTTATGTGACTATAGTTTATACAAAGTGGTAGAAGCTCACTATTCTGTCTTTGTGTTTGATTTTATGATTGTCTTTTTGTCTATCTTTTTTTCTAGTAGTCTCTCACACACTGTGCTCTCAGTGAAAGTAGGCTATATTTTTACTCCTGTCCATGGCTGTCAAAAAGAACAGAACCTCCCAGTTCTTTCACTTGAGACTTTTTCCAATATACCCTCACTACACAATCCTGTTACAACTCATCAGTTTGATGAAAATCAGAAAGTGCCCCAGTGTGTCATATCTTGTGGCTTCAGGTTCAGTAAGCAGACCCCTTTGTTATTCATGTTCATCCTGCTTGCATGAGATTGATCTACACTCCTGCTGCACGCCTGTCAGCTCTTAAATCCTCTGTAGCAGAGTAGAGTCACATGCCCAATAATGACTGCAGGAGCTTGTTTGGAAAAGAAAGAGAGAAATAGAAGCAGGGAGAAAGTTATTTTTGGCTCAAGGCTCTATTCTGTCAATGGCATTTAGGTCACCTGTGTAAGGCTCTGTAAAGGCAGGTCAGTATGTGTGTTTTCATGGTTTTGTATGTATTTATTTAATTGGTGAATTTGCAACTGTGTTAGTTGTATGTTAGTGTAAGTTGCTAATGTTAATGGTAGTGCGGTATTTGCAATGTTATTGTGAGAACAAACCTTTGGTCAGCTTTGGCCAAATCAATGTATTTTAAATGAACATCTTTAGCCCAACTTCTGGCTGCCTTTAAGTCTGCAAAACAGCACAGGAGCAGTTTAAGCACATACCTACTTCACCAAATCACTTCTAGACTTAAAATTAAGAAAGAACCATAGTGAGGGGTAGTGAGGGGCACAACTCAGTGCTGATTGCCCTATCCATGACCAAGTGTTTTTTGGCAATTGTGCAAAGAACCCGATCTGTTATGAGTCAATTGATGCTTTCAGATCAGGTCATGTCGAGCGCATGCCTTCACCACACCGCTTAGGTGTGCAAGAGACTCACGTGCTAAAAACCCTTTGGTCCCCTTCCAACATGCTGATAAAGCTAAAAAGAAGTCTCGATTGGACTGTCATAAACAAAAATGACCAATGCATGAAAATGGATTACGAGTAAAGGATCTATGAATATTAGAGGTAGCCATCCGTGGCCTGCAATCAAACATTGGCGAACTCAGCAGCTTTTTTCAAGAAGAGAAACCATCTGTTGTGATTGTTGGATGCTAGCATTCCAGATGGAGCTGACTGCATCTCAGTCCCTGGCTACAACCTATGCTGTCAATGAGACAGTGAGGATAAATCTGGTGGAGGTATGGCTGTGTACTGCTTGGATGGAATAGTTGTTTACCATAACCCAAGGAGGGATCCAGAGCATTTTGAGCTGATGTGGTTTATCGTTGCCCTAAAATCAGGCAAGCTTCTAATTGCTGCTGTTTATCGACCACCAAATTGCAACTCTAGCATAAGTTATCGTGACTCATACAACCACTTTAACATGAAAGAGTATGGGGCTAACTCTGTAAAGTCTGTGACCTTAATGTCCACCACAAAGGGTGGCTTGTCCAACTGTCTTGGCCTTCAACAGGTCATCACAGAGCCAACTAGAGGAGACCAGCTACTTGATCTAGCTCTTACAGACCTTCCTGCAAAAGCTAGTCTCTGCCAGCCTGGGTACATGTGAGCACAATCCAGTGATGATAACCCTATATACTCCAGTTCATCATCACATAAAATACCACAGGAAACTTTGGCACTATGTCAAGGTTGATTTCTGGGATCTAAAGCTTACAGACAGCAACCTTACTAACAAAAAGTGGTGGCAGATTATAAATAGCCTAAGTGGGAGGTCCAGCCAAACCTACATCCCTGTAATCGAGGAAAACAATAGAGTGTGCCATCTCTGCCTAGGAGAAGTCGGATATCTTCTGCAAAACCTTTGCTGAAAAATGCAGACTGCCTTCTGCTGCTTATAATGCCCCAATCCTGGAAAAGGAAACTGAAGCCACGCTGGCCGAAGCTAATTCGCAAACAACTCAGGAGATGGAAAGATGTCAACTTGCTGTTCATAAACACCTAGACATCCTGGGGCTTACATTTGACATCAAGCTACTATGGGATAGGCACATTTCAAACATCACAAAAGAAGTCTGGGCAGAAGCTTGGTGCCCTTAGATAGTCAAGGTCAGTGGTTTTTAACCTTTTTTGCAATAGCAACCCACTTTTAAGAATGACATAGGTCCTTCACAAGAGGGTAAATGTATGCAAAGCCTTTGACACAGGCGACAAGTAACAACTTCTCTCTATAAGATGCACTCAGACCATTGCCCCCTAGACTTGAAGGCATTACTCCCACCCCCATATACCTCATGTCAAACTACTAGAGGGAGTGCCTTGAGATCCCAGCATGCTCTGTCAATTCCAAGGGCCAGGACCCATCAACTTGATAGATACCATCTCCACACTGCTGTGAAGATTTGGAATAGTCTGCCACATAATGGGTATGCGTCTTTGGCAATTTACAGGCTTTTAAAATTTGAGCACATTGCCACTTGATAAATAAACATGTTTGACTGAGCTGCTGTGAACCATTTGATTTGCCTTCCATGGCTCCTTTTTGTAAGTCTGCTGAATTACAGTCCAACTATATTTTTGAACAGTGTGGCAATATCTCACTTATGCATCTATACTCAGAAAAAAAAAAGAATCGTCCTCTCACATTCAACTGCTTTTATTTCCAGCAAATTTCTTAACATGTGCAAATATTTGTATTAACATAAAAACATTCAACAATTGAGACATAAACTGAACAAGTTTCACAGACATTTGACGAACAGAAATGGAATAATGAGTCCCTGAACAAAGGGGGTTCAATATCAAAAGTAACAGTTAGTACCTGGTGGCCACCAGCTGCTTTAAGTACTACAGTGCATCTCATCCTCATGGACTGCACCAGATTTGTCAGTTCTTGCT
>JANDJT010000071.1:14246967-14260365 GCA_024331685.1 Stegophilus panzeri
TGGGCGGGGGGGGGGGGGGGGGGGGGGTGGGGGTGTATTAGTATGGGGGCGCATGAATACATGTAATTTTCCACTGTTTTTTCCACCAAATTACTGTACAGTGTTTACATGTAAATACACTACATGGCCAAATGTTTGTGGACACCTGACCATAACACTCACATGTGACCATCCAATTCCAGATTTAGTCCTCCCATATTCCTCCAGTTATGAAACCTCCACTCTTCTGAGAAGGCTTTTTTTGGAGCATGGCTGTGGGGATTTGCCCGTTCAGCCACAAGAGCATTAGTGACATCGGGCAGTGATGTCATGTGAGGAGATCTGGGGTGATGTTGGCATTCCAATTAATCTCAAAGGTGTTCAGTGGGGTTGAGCTCAGGGTTCTGTGCAGTTCCATTCATGTTCTTCCACACCAACTTTAGCAAGTCATGTCTTCACAGACCTCGCTATGTGCACAAGGGCATTGTCATGCTGGAACATGTTTGGGCCCTCTAGTTCCACTGAAGGGAAATTGTAATGCTACAGCATACAAAGACATGCAGCAACAGTTTGGTGAAGGTCCACATATGGGTATGATGGTCAGGTGTCCACAAATTTTTACCCATATAGTGTGTTAGCTCAGTTTAGGAGGAATGGAGTGGTGCACCCTCTAGTACACCCACCACATCATCAGCATTGTGAACAGAATCTGACGCAATAGGCAAAACCACTGTCTTGGCAGTCCACTGAGAGTAATTGAGTTTGATTAAACTTAAGCACACTTTCCCAATTTGTAAAAACAATCCCACAGATCAGCTTGAAGCAATCCCAGAGGAGAATTTGTCCACTTTTCCTGTACACTCTGTGTGAGAGGAGAATTAGAAAATAGTCTTGACTGTGTCTAGATTTTCTGCTTTCACTGCTTTGGCTACAGAACAAAGACACAGATTATTTTTTAAACACACACACACACTTCAATACACCCTACCATGTGCTCAGCTGGGTAGGGGTAAGGGGTAAAATGTGTCCTGCAAACTGTTTGGTGATGCTTACAGAACGGATATATTGTATATGGTAGATTTACCTGAATGCCCAATGAGTGTATATTTGAAATATTAACTATTTTTATAAAAACATTTATATATGCACTTGAGATATCAAGGGGATGCCTGCCATAAAATGTTTGGTCTTTATTTTGACCCTGAGCCAGCTCTTTGCTACTAAACATGTGGTTCCACCTTTATAATTGATCAGGAAAGCTAACTATTATGGGTTGAGTGCAAAATGAATAGCCTATAAAATGCTAAAATTTTATGGCTTGGCTCTGTGATGAATTTTAGCCCTGCCATCTCCCTGTTACAACCACATTCTTAAGATATATTTGCATCTAGCCTTCATAAGCAAATACAAGAATATCTTTCCACTTTTTTCTTTGCTGCAATCCAAATTGATTTCATTTTTAAGAATCCATTAACAAGAGTCTTTGGGTTTCTTAGATCACTTAATGTACTGTCTGTTAACTTGAAACTATGAAAATAAATTTGGGTTTTTTACATTTCTAAATACAGAACATTTTATAAAATTATTTTTAATTGTTTCAGGATGTTTGGTGGACTGCCATCCCATTCAGGATGAATCTCTGCCTCTTGTCCAGTGTTCCCTTGATGGGTTCAGGATCCTCTGCAACCCTAAGCAGGATAAAGCAGTTACTAAAGACGAATAAATGAAAAATGATTATTTATTACTATTTTAAGCAAATTTCTTGATAACACAATGGCAATGGACAGCAATGATTGAAAGTCAGCCATGCATTTTTTTTACCTGGAGTTTCCAGAAAGAGCCCAGCAGGAGGATTTTGGCAAAGCACAGACACTGTTCCATTATAGCACCAGCATACAAGCCACCATGCTGTTGTCTCTACTAGCATACAAGCCAATGTGATATTTGGTGTACCGAAGTTATGTAAAGCATGAGGGCATGGCACAGCAGTGTGTAGGCTAGAATTGTCTCTCCAAATATTCCCAAACTCGTGTTACCAACTTGAATCCAGGTAAAAGCAGCAGAAATCATTCATTCATCATTCAGCTTCAGTAAAACGCGTTGTTCTGAGCAGCGTCACGATGGATCTGGAAATGATCATGGCAACACTGGACTCAAGGCAGGAGAATACACTCCAGATGGGAAGACACACACTCATACACTTGTTCACAAAAAGGGGCAATCTAGCATAGCCAATCTGCCTACCTGCATGTTTTTGGACAGTTGGAGGAAATGTCCCTGAAATCTCAGGGAGAACATGTGAAACTCTGCACAGACAGTAACCCAAACTCAGGATCAAACCCAGGACCCTAGAGCAGCAATTCTACCCACTTTTTGCCACCTGCAACAGAAATCAACAGCATGTATTTCCTACTTATCCATGCTCTTTGACCTTAATGTCTAGGCTATAACCACCTTTCCAATAATACCAAACTACCTTTATCAACTTGAATCCAGGTAAAAGCAGCAGAAAACAATAACATACATTTCCTGCTTGTACGTACTCTATGATCTCTGCTGGATAAAACAGGAATGTCCTCTATGGACCCCACAGTCTTGATTCTTCTCGCTGTCCAGACACTGCAAGGTAGTGGAATTATTTTATTGACGCCCACCAACTGAATGGACTGTGCATGAAACGGACCATGAAATACTGTACCATGTGTCAAGACATCATGAAATGCCCTCAGAGAAGGAGGATTGTGTTTTGACATGATGCAATTAGAATTTTCCAAGCGTCACGGTATGAAAAACGAAGAGAAGTCGCCTGCGCCGCTGGAGGCAGTCGAACATAAGGCGCCACACACACACACACACACACACACGAGCGCGCGCTGGAGAGGGTCAGCGCAAAAGATTGCACAAGTACAGACCCCAGCGCGCGCGTATGCGTGTGTTCAGCAGCCGTGTTTTACCTTTCATGACTCGGGACTTCCTACAGACTGAATGCACTGACATCCTGAAGCAGAAATTAGTGTGTGGAGGTTTGAGGTGGCGCGTGTCTCTGCTAGCTGCTTCCCCGCTGCACTGAGACGTGCGCGCCGTCCAAACTAACGGACACTCTTCTGTTTTCTGGACGGCGGGGAAACACACACACACACACACACACACACACACATAGCTGCATACAGCTGCGAAATGGCTAAGGAGACAAAAGGCAAAGGTGAGTTACAGATGCGTTTTTCCCCTCATACACAGCCTCGGTGTTGTCAGTCTGACATGCTGTATTTCATTACTAGACAGAAACAGTCACCGCACCTCACACGGTACTTTGCTCGCTGATGTGCAGGAATGCGTGGTCTATGCGCTCGGAATAGCGCGCGGTCAATATTAATCACGTGCTCAATGCCACAACTAGCATTTATATCAGTATATCATGTTTACAAACTTATATTTCGTGTATACTAAAACTGCTCGATTCTATGCATTATTTTAGTACACAAAATAAAAGTACGATAGGTACTAAGCCGCACAGGTTTTTGAGGTAATTCAGAGAATTGGGAATTAAAAATTAAGCACAACTGCAAATGTATATGGAGGTTTTAACAGTGTTTTCATTTTTGCTTAAACCATTTCTCTCATTTCTCTTTGTGCCACAACAATAAAAATTCAATTATGTTATGACCATTGCAAAGAAAGAAATGGAAAAGGAAAAAGAGACAGGCTTTATTTTGGAGTTCAGACTACTCTTGTTTTACTATGTATACTTATAAAAGCTATGCACAACAGAATATACACAATACACAAGAGACATGACTATTAAACTACTTGCCACTTAGTACAGGGCTGTCATTAGCGCGTTTGCTTTACAGGTCCTGTATACTATCAGAGCAGATGGACAGTGTTGTTTTAATAGTTTTTGGCAGCTGGTAGTTGGAAACCATTGCTGTTGTGTATAATATGATGTAGCAGCATCCGCGCTACTGCCACTGTAAGGTTTCATAGCATTATTTCAGTCCCGAAAGTCAAGAGCACTTTAGTGTAAGGATTTCTAAAGCTTTCACACAGCTTTGCAACATTGTAAGCCTTCTCAGAAGTTTAGTGTAAGATTTATTAAGCTGTCTTTTTTTTTTTTTTTTTGCCTGTGTATATTTTTAATCTCTCATTCCGAGATTTTCTTGTCCTGTCTGGTTTTAGTACAACATCCTTGCCAAAAGCTATCAACCTATCTGAACTTTGACCAAAGAAATTGTTACCACTCCACTTCATTCTCAGAGACATTGGCTGAGGGGCCAGAAATACAGTATTGAGAGAAAAAAAGCATTCCTTTTGCCAAGTGCATATAAAATCACAAAAATCACCTTGGCACAGAGAATGTAGAGTCAGCATGAAGTAAATGTTTAGACAACTACATACAGTATATAACTAGTTTCAAATGTTTTGTGTATAACATTCAGTATTTAACTCCGGTATCCTTCCCCAGTCCAAAGACATATGTTGTTGGCTGATTGGCATTCCCAAATTGTCTGTAATGGGTGTGTGAATGTGTGTGTGATTGTGCCCTGTGATGGCACGCCATCCAGGTTGTTCCCTGCCTTGTGCCCTGAGTTCCCTAGGATAGGCTCCAGGCTTCCCCGTGACCCTGTGTAGGATAAACAGTATGGAAAATGGATGGATAGACATTCAGTGTTTTGCTGGTCTAAATATACTACTATTACTCTGTGCTTTGGCTCATTTAGCACCTTGCAGGTCTATTTAACACCTGCCCATCTGTCCATGAGGTTGGCAGGTTGCATGAGACCGGCATAATTCTTAGTGTATGCATACAATTTTGAGTGTTACCAAGATAAATCTATGCCTGAGCAGGATCATTTTCAGTGTGCAGATGTATTTTTGTATGAAAGCAAAGTAAGGTGTGTAAGAGCAGATGGAATCCTGCTCATGAATTTAAATATTATACCATTGAATGTTGGAACTAAAATAATGCCTTAGTGATCGTTCATAGCAACCCTTTGAGTCAACATAGTTACCTTTAACCACTGTATAGTATTTATGTTATGTTGCATTTTATCTGCTGCCTTATGAAAGGTATTTGCTAACAGCCTGACCAAGACATCAAGACATGGAATTTAATGCTTCTCACATCCCACATCCTCAGTCAATTTCATTACAGGACTCTTCCCATCCAATCCAAGACTCCCCTCCCCCCCACACATAAGAAATTTCTGTTTTAGAACAGATTGAAGTGGTATATTTAATATGAAGGAGAAGTAGGGAGATAATGTTGGGGAGACTGGTTTGTTTTTCCATTTACAAAGGCAGTAGCAGGTTTTCCAACACTAAAATAGAGGCCTTAGTTTCTCTGCCAGTCATTCATTATTGGATCTGTCGTAATGCAGTCACATATCAAACACACATCAAAGAACACATTTAATTGGACACATGGGTGAGTGCACATCTGTGGTGTTTAGAAATGATGTTTTCTTACTGAATGAAAAACATATGAATGAAAATCTTTGTGTAAAACATCCAAGCAGAAGATTGTGTGACAGATAAAAGCCTGGTAAAGTTTATATTCAGCTCAGGTTTATAAAAACAACTGTAGCTGCATATCATATTGTGTACAGTACATTTTCTTATTGCCAATGCATGACTCTTGTAGTGATATACTCTGTACCTATGAAAATGTGGAATAATCAGCAGGTGTCCATGATCCCTTATGGGGAATCCCATTATTAGTGCTGTATTAATTTTAAGAGCATGTTTTGTTAATAAATTAATTAAAGGTGATATGGAGACCATAATTCATGTAAAATATTTTGGTATTATTCAGTAATATTTTCATAACATTTAATGTGGTGTTAGGCTGTAATAGAATAAAGAATGTGTTACTGGACTCAAACATCAAACTTTGACAGGGCATCAATATGGGGATTAAATATAACCTGCTGTGCTTCTACTTTTTATTTCTGTTGTTGCTATGGTGATTTGAATAACTTCTGACATGTCCAGCTCGCCTCAGTTAAAAGGTTAAAAGACTCAATGACAAAAGGCACCCATTATGATCCTTCAGTCCAATGCAATTGTAATATGGTATCATAATGAACAATATAAGTGTTGTGTAAGTGTAGATATCTATATTTTGTATTAAGGTTGTAATACAGCTTGGCTGAAGTAATCTTGAAAAATCAATTAAAACAGATAATAATAATTTCATTTCATATAATCAGCAGTGTGTAATAAATTTATAGCGATAAGGGATGCCTTTATTATATATAATAATAATGGCATCAGATTTCATCATGTCTTTTTTGAAGAAAAGCAGTATTTATTATAATAATATAATTATATAATAATTTAATATATAATATATAGGTATGTTTTGAATTGATAAGGTGATATCCAACATCCTTAATGGCTTCAAATCAAACAGTGCATTTTCAGCTCTCTCTGAAATATTTGTGCTCTGCCTAATTTGCACAACCATTTGGATGAAATACTGAGCTAAAAATAGTCTTCTATGAGATGCAATAACAGACAGCAGGTTCACTTTCACTGCTACCCTGCAGTCTTCTGTGAGCAGGAGACGGAGGGTAAGCAAGAAAGACAGGAAGCAAGCAATCACACTTCAGTCACTGCTGCTGGGATATATGTAACAACGAGAGCTAGTTCCTTATGCAGCTATGGTTCTGTCAATAACTGGATAACTGCCAAGGCTGCGCCTCATAGAGCGGAATGTCATGGGTATCCAATTTGTCTGTAGGCCATGGTGATGACCACCCAATGGGACATGGGAGTCCTTTATGTCTTTTTTTCCATTGTCTGCGGTGCTATGTTTTATGTGACAAAAAAAGAAGAAGTTGGTGTTATGGGTTGCTTAGCACCATTTCATCTAACTTGGGCACTCCCATTCTAAGAGTGGCTGGCAAGGTTAATTCAGTGCCTGTTAGCAGTGCCTGAGAGCTAGCAAAGACTAATATGCATATTCAGACATTCAGGTGATGCTAGAGTCATTGTCCACTTGAAATCTCCCAGTTGCGGCAGAAGACACAGCATCCTGGTACTCCATTAATGTGTTTTATAGTGAAATGCTGTGTCTTTTAGATGGTCAATGCTGAGGCATTGAGCATAGCTGCTGCCCATTTTTGGCTTAATACTTGTTTTTGTGTGCAAAAATAGGAATATCACTCCTCAGTTACTAGTGGGTCACTAAGTGAACTTGCCATTAAAATTTTTTGATGATAGCTCAGTGTTAACCCTGTTAAATGCCTGCTGAAAGATGATGGCCAATGATGGACAAATGTTTTCATTAATTAGGTCATCATCAAAAATCCCCTTACAGATTAGCACATAGATGCAACATACCAAATTTCTGCTTGGTCGGACTTACAGTTCCTGAGAAACAGTTATGTGACCTTAGCTCCATTCCCTATATATGACCATGCCATAAACTTTTGTGTAAAAGTCAAATCCCTGCAAGCAGTTATAAGTTATAGCTGTTTGAGTAAATAAGGCTCTGCTCGTTAGTATTGTTTGACAAGTCGCGGCCATATTTTTTTTTAGAAATGTGAACATTTTTGCTAATTATTGAGGTTAATACTTTATTGAGTAGTTCACGAAAGTAGGTTTTGCATATTATGCAAATTCTCAGAATTCTCAGTGGGTGGAGCTAAATGGTTCCTTAGAATTTTTTGTTTGGGACAACCCTAGGAATCGCTGGGGAAAAAAATTGTTTGTAGGACTCATGGTTCATGAGATATAGACCAAAATGTAAACACTTTGCTTGCCTGATTAGCGGGAGGGAGTAATACCTATTGAACAAGTTTCATGCCTCTATGATTTAGGGTTTGGTACACAGTAAAATCCCTAGTGTTGAATTAACACCCAGAGTGTTTATTTGAGTCCAATGCACTTATATAAACACTGTAGGGTGTGAATTCAACACTGTGGGTGTTAAATCAACACTGGTGATTTTGCTGTGTATGCATGACTCATTTTAAGACAGAAAAAAGAAGAAAAAGAAGAAGAAAGAAAGAAAGAAAGATCCTAACTATTACAATAGGGTTTTGTCATGTATTCACGGTGGAGACCGATGCATGTGCAGTTAAAGGATTTATTAAGAGGCAGGCAGACATATCCAAAAGGTTAGGCAAAAATGTAGGCAAAAACAGGCACAGGGTCAGGCAGTGAGCAAACAGGCAGAACTAGGCAAAGACAAGAAACAAAGAAATGAGGATGAGAGTAGGATAAAAAATGGGAAATGAGGACAATGAACAAAAGGCTTAGTACGTACTGGGGCAAAACACAGAAACAATACTTCGCCCCAAACAAAGACATACGAGGGGTTTAAATACTCAATGTAATCAACACAGATAACAGCTGAGACACATTAGGAAACAACCAATAACATTACAGGGACGGAGACAGGATAGAAACCAAAACAAACACATGTGAAACAGTGAACAAAGTAAATGTCAAAAACACGGAACTGCATGTTGTTGCACTTCGGGCTGCTAAGTGTGCTGCTCGCAAGGGGAAATTGCTGACAGATCCCTCCCCCAAGGACCTTTCAAAACTCCCCCTCGTGGTGGTCAGGGCAAAATGTCAACACTAAGTTCAAGGTCCCGAGGCAGGCATTGTCTATAATGTGGTCTTTTTCAAGAGGAGCCAGGGAGCAGACATGGGGCATACAGGCGGAAAGCAGGCGGTGGGTTGGTGATAGGCTCGCTGGTGTCAGATGGCTGTACTAGGACATGATTACTGGGGTTCTTAGGCAGAAACCAGGCTTTGGAGGCTGCATTGCCTCTGGCGTGAGCAGAGCATGGCTTGGGAGGCCATCCCGTCAGCCTCTGGCAGAAACATGGCTTGGGAGTCCGTCCCATCGGCCACTGATTGGAACATGGCTTGGTAGGCCGTCTCATTGGTCTCTGACTGAAACATGGCTTTGTAGGCCGTCTCATCGGCCTCTACCTGGGACATGGCTGGAGAGATCACCTCGTGGGACTCAGGCTGGAACTCTGGAGATGAGGTTGCCACGTTGACCTCTGGCTGGAGCTCTGCAGGGGAGACCACCATGTTGGTCTCAGGCTGGAGCTCTGGAGGTGAGGTCACCACGTTGACCTATGGCTGGAGCGCCGCAGGAGAAGTTGTCCTCTTGGCTTCTGCCTGGAGCTCTGCAGGGATGGAGGCTGCCTCATCGGCCTCTGGAGGGAGTTTGGCTGGAGAGGATGCCCTGTTGGCCTCTGGCTCCATCTTGTAGGATGTGGCATTCGTCCGACAGGCTGGCCCTCCCCAAAAAATTTTTTAGGTTGGGTTTGAACTCTGAACTTCCAAACACCTTCAAAAGTTCAACAAACTATGCTACACTACTTAGGCTGCTGGATTTCATGGCAATCAGGAGCTCCACCCACTGTCGGGCTGGGCCAGTGAGCCGGAACAGCATGAACCCCAGCCACTGCTTTTCTTTAGGCTTGGGGTCCACCAGACTTGTGAAATAAAACTGGCATTGCAGGAGATAACTTTCTGGATATGCAGCAAAGCCATCAAATGTTTCTGGGGGAATCAGAGAAGTCCACTGGGAAAAAAGGACGGAATTAAGCGCTGGCACGGTTATCTTGGTGTAGACGAAGTATTCTGTCATGTAATCAGGGAGGAGACAGATGCAAGTGCAGTTAAATGATTTATTAAGAGGCAGGCAGACAAATTCAGAATGACAGGCAAAAATGTAGTCACAAACAGGCACAGGGTCAGGCAAATGGCGAAACTAGGCAGAGACGAGAAACAAAGAAATGAGGATGAGAGCAGGGTTTAAAAAAAAAAAGGGGAAACGAGGACAATGAACAGATGTCTTAGTACATACTGGTGGCAAAACACAGACACAATACTTCTCCCCGAACAAAGACACACGAGGGGTTTAAATACTCAATGTAATCAAAGGGGATAACACAGAATAGCTGAGACACATTAGGAAACAACCAATAACATTACAGGGGCGGAGACAGGACAGAAACCACAACAAACACATGTGAAACAGTAAACAAAGTAATTGTTAAAAACCTGGAAGTTTTTCTAATCAGAAAAATTATAAAAATTGTAACAAACAGTAGGGTTCAAGCACATTGCCTGGGCCCCTAATTAAAGGTAAGTGCCACTTATCGAGTACAGAGAAAAATTACATGTGTGAGTAGAGAACACAGCGAACAGCACAGTGAATGTTAACTCACTGTGTTGTTACAGTAGCAGTGTTAACAAGGGAAGCCATCTGAAAGCAAATGGGTGCCTAGAGTTCTGTAGTGTTCCACAAAACAGGACGCTCGAAATGTATAAAAATTACATTCATTGGGGCAGAAGAGACAAGAAAAGGTTAACCTCAACTTTGGAGGACAGGAAACCTGTAGCTCTGATTGTATTCACAAGCTGATATGCACAAAAATGTATCCAGATGATTCTTACCACCCATGATGGTTAGGAAAGGTGTAATAGTAGTAATTGTTTGAGTATTTACTCAAACAATTGTATAATTAGAAGAGTTCAAGCAGCTGATCTATTATACAATCTACTCTATACAGTAGCAAATACTATGAGCTACTGAAACATAAAGACATTTGTCTCACTCAGTACAAAAAACAGTTGAATGAGGATCACATATACTGTATGTACATATTGTACATCTGTAACTGTTTCAAAGCATTAACAGCGCAACAGTAACAGTCTGTTAATTCTGTTAGAACTGTAATATTAATATTTTTTATTTATATTTCAAATTGGGTGGCCACAACTGTACTGTGAGCAGATGAAAGTGGTTAAGATTGGATTTTTCACAGCCCATGTCATAGGATAATGTGGTGAGATAATCATTTCAGACAGTTTGTGGAACATTGTCCATTGACCTGAAATAGCCTTAAGTTGCAAATAGGAAAAAAACAGACTTTGATGGATACTCTTCCAAAAAGCAGGCTTCAGTCTGTGGTCACAGCCAGGTTCTTCATAGCAGTGGTTCTCAAACCAGTCCTCAGGGACCCCAGAGAGTCTATAATTTTGCTCACACAATACAAGGATAGAGCCCTGAGGACTGGGGTTATGCATTTTTTTTTTATCCCAATTCAAGCTTGAGCAAAAGCAGTGTGACAGTATTTGTGGTTTACTGTTATGTGCCCAGAACCATTTAAAGCAGCTCAGTTTGAATTCCTGCTAATTGAATTCCTACTATATTTTTGTTGCTCAAACCCCCCCCAAACCTTTATGTCATTTATTCATGCTGCAGAAGTAGATGTCTGGTAGTTCATATAGCTTGTCGTAGTTAATTTGCATGCTTTTCCAGAAATAGTAACTAACTAAAGAATGCAGTCCAGCAGTGTTTTTGACTTTATAGGGTAAGCGCACTTGAACATTTTAATAGCACGTCAGTGTTTTCAGGGTTAGAGGGCCATATGCAGTGTTTCACAGTGGAGAGTGCCACTTCAGGCGGAGAGCTACCAGATGGGAGTGTTTACCAGCCGCACTGCACATATGCTGTGGGGAAACACAATCATAATGGTGACATATTTGAAGGTGTGTGTGTTTGTGTGTGTGATTTTTTTTTTATTTTTGTGGAGACACTGGTAGTTTAGCAGAATAGCTGATTCTCATCTCTGATGGTCCTCACCTCTAGAAGCTCTCTGGATATGAGTGAAATTCAAAGACTCAAATGGATTGTGTTTATCTTTCCATCTCATTATTTAAATCAGGAGACTGCACTTATGTTGGTGGCTGTGGCTCAGGTGGTTGAGTGGGTTGTCCACTAATCGTAGGCAGTTTGATTCCCGGCCCACGTGACTCCACATGCCGATGTGTCCTTGGGCAGGACACTGAACCCCAATTTGCTCCTGATGGCAAGCTAGCGCCTTGCATGGCAGCTCTGCTACCATTGGTGTGTGAATGGGTGAATGAGAACCAGTGTAAAGCGCTTTACAACTGCTAAGGTTAAAAAAGCACTATATAAGTGCAGACCATTTACCATTTACATGTTCCCTTACCATTTAAAACTGTCTAAACTTAACAGCCCTCATTAAACTATTAAGCTAGTAATTAACATATTCTACTGTTTTCAGAGAATCGATGCAAATTTATATACTTAACCATCCATTCCTTATGGATGTGTATCTATAAAAGGTGTTTCCACTTTTCTCTGTTGTATAACCCTTGAACTTTTTTTAAAAACTTCATTCAGCTTTAACAATTCATGTATTACTATTGTTCTCAGATTGGCATCAAGCAAAGTTCAGTCTGCATGATATATGCTATGTCTTTTATGGTGCAAGACATGTTCAGTGGTACTGAGCTCAAAAGGCATGTGTGGGCAGTCAGAAATTAAGATCATGGAGCAAAGAGAAAAAGCACACAGCCAGTACGACCTCTATTTTATAATAGCATGCTCTCATTTTAGTTATTTATTCCAGAGAGAAGCGAGCACAGCTTGCCCCTTTTGTTTTCTATTGCTCATGCTTTCAAGGGTTCAGTTGAAGTTCAACTAAACTCAGCGTGAACCCCTTTTTCCTGTGTTCGGTCTGACCTCCTGACTTCCTATAATGTGAGCAACCTTTATATTGCAAGTGAAATCAGGCATTTTGTTTCTTGTGTTTATTAAAAAGAAAACAAAAACTGCATTTAATGAACCTTTCTTTGTATTTGTGAGTTAGACCGAATGAAAACAGTCATGCAAACAGAGCTATATACGGTTAAAAGAAACAGCACTTCCACTGCTTCCAATGGCAACAGTAATGTATTAAATTCTATCTAGATGTAGAGCTGATATAGATTTTCCCGCCTCTGCAAGCTTTTAGTAAACTTGTGGCGCTCTTTATAGGTTGGTGAATCTGAAGGTTGTTGTCTTATACAATTATGAGTGTGAGTAAGATGAAAACCTTAAAACTGCAACATAAATTAGAGAAACAGTACATTACATTTGTAGTTACAAAAGTAAAAATGTAGCATTGTTTGATGCACATTTGTGAAACTTATTTGCAGTAAACAATGCAAAATTAAACCCCTCGTATAATCAACACATACATCATTAATATTACGGATGGCTTAAAATATCATCACTACCTCCCCTTTATTTTAAGGAGAGGGTGCTAAGTACCGGTGTTTTTGTGCAACGTCTTTGTTAAAGTCCAATTTGCAGAGAAACGTGAGGCTAGCTGTCTTTGAAGATTCTTGGAGATGTTCCTTTTAAATGGACATGGAGTGCTTACAACTGAGTGTTTTTTTGTGTGCATGGAATAGTATTAAATTTCCTTTAATAAAAAAAAAACTTTCCTCCAGTAGAAAGTATAACATCATCGCCCTGAAAGCATCATTGTTTAATTTGTAGACTCCAAGTTGATGATGTGTGAGCAGACTAGCACAGCTCTTGCTCAATTAGGCTAAATTGAACTATAAACTCTCTCTCTATATATATAC
>JANDJT010000071.1:14260465-14289934 GCA_024331685.1 Stegophilus panzeri
GTTATTAATTACTAATCAAAGAATAATTAGCTCAAGGTAAACAGTCTTAAGTTATTAATTACTAATCAAAGAATAATGAGCTCAAGGTAAACATTAAGTTATTAATTACTAATCAAAGAATAATTAGCTCAAGGTAAACAGTCTTAAGTTATTAATTACTAATCAAAGAATAATCAGCTCAAGGTAAACAGTCTTAAGTTATTAATTACTAATCAAAGAATAATTAGCTCAAGGTAAACGTTCTTAAGTTATTAATTACTAATCATTTCATTATTAATATCAAGCATCACTGCAGTAATATTCTGAAACTTTTGTTTTTCTATATAAACAGTACATATTAAACACACTGTAAGCAAAGTGGTTAGTAAACTATTCTTCTACATGGAGATAATTCGTCCACTGGCCTAAGTCATCATTTTGTCTTGTTATATATATAATCTTTGTAAGACTACAGGATCTGAAAGAAATGAATACGCTGCAGCAAATAGTACAAGATATGCTCATAGTAAATAATGAACTTAGACTATATGGCCAAAAGTGATGTTGTTGCCTGTTGTTTGGGTTTCCAGCATGTTCTGCATATTTGACCCCTTTACAGCAGTGGCTATATAATGTTCAGATTCATCTTTTCACATTTAGGACAACTGAGGGACTCATACACAACTATTACAAAAGGAGCAAAAAAATGCATTGATTCTCATAAAGGCAACACCGACAGTAAATATGACTAAATATGACAGTCATGTAAAAAGTCTGAATATGACAAAAGACAAATAAAAAATGCTGACAGTCTGTCTCAATTAGTAAGAAGCTGAACTGGATGTGTACTTGAAAGGAACAACAACAACAACAACAACAACCATGTTTAGTAAATAGACCAGTGAGGTCCACTCTACTTGATTACTGGCTTATCAATATTAGGTAGTATTTGATGCAAGCCACCCTAATCATCACTTAAAACTCATTCATTGACTCAGTCATTTCTCAATTCCTCATGTGCTCTCATACAACATGAAAGATATGTTAATACTGCTGTGAGAAAATGAGCAAATAAACCACCAGAAGTAATTTCTAACTAGATGTAAAATTTACATTACAAATGAAATTCTTATGTAGAGAGAAGATAATTGCTTTATTTATAGTCATTTAAAAAAATTTAAACTATTGGGGTTGCATGGCATTAGATTATAATGCTATTAACATTGATTTGAGTGAGCCAGAACCCCTCACCTACCCGCTCGGAGACCTTCTCTCTATGTTGTTCAAGGCCAACATTTAAGAAACACATTTTCCTTTTATGTAAATGCATATTTCAAACCCCACACACAATATTTTAAATGCATAAACTGTTCCTATTATTATTCATGTCCATTTTTATTTCAATTGAGATTTTTGATGTTTTGGTATAAATTTTAATATAATTTTAAACAAAGTCTTAGAGGTCATATAACCTCTAAAATATATATATGGGTTGTAAACAGAAAACTAATAGACAAACTTTAGGTATTAGGCATGAATGTAAAATTGTAAATGTTCATTTACAATTTAAAATTGTAAATACTAAAATGTATGTGGGTTTTAGATAAAACTAGCTGAGTAAAACCTGTTACCCCATGCATTCGTGCATAACATTCAATATACTTTACTGGATTGATATGGTAGTGGTTAGGCTGTTGTGATATTGATTTTTCCATGCTCGTGATTTGCAAATTAAAAAAAATCACAGAAAATGATTTAATCATCCAGAACCGATAGCCTAAAAAAGACAGTAAAACAAGCATTAATATTAACTATATACTTATCTAATGTTAACTAAATCAAATATACATTGATAGATTTATTTTCACATTATACCATAAATTTGATTGGTCAAAAGGTGTGCATTATTTTTATACAACAGCACAACTCGGATACTAGCTGTAACATGAACAATAGGTTATAGTTTGACAACTGTAACATGAACGATAGTTGTATTCATTTGCTTATTCTAAAACATTATTGTTTCTATAGTTACAGCCCATACTGTACATGACGGATGCTCCACATAATCTAAGACTAATAATAAACAGATTTTTAAAAAATATATTGTTTAGCAAAGTAATATTTATAATCGTTGATGTAGTGACAGAGACATGTAGAGACATTTATTTAAATGGTAAATAGTCTGCACTAATTATAGCAACTTTTATCTGTTGCGGTTTTACAAAGCGCTTTACACTGTTTCTCATTCACCCATTCACACACACACACACACACACACACACACACACTCCAATGGTAGCAGAGCTGCTTGGCACTAGCCTGCCATTGTGACCAAGTTGGGGTTCATTGTCTTGCCCAATGACACTTCAGCATGTGTAGGGGCTGGGGGATCAAACTGCCAACCCTGCGGTTAGTGGACAACCCGCTCTACCATCTGAGCCACAGCTGCCCATTTACTGTATTTAACTGTATTTAATGTATTTATGGAAGGAGTCTCAGTTGTAAGTGCTTTGTAACAAAGTTTCCTAGCTCAGGAAAGTCTTCAGGACAGAGGAGCTTTCTAACACAGAGCGAGAGAGTGAGAGAGAGAGAGAGAGGCTGGTGAAGGAATAGCTGTCTATCACAGCTACAATGTAGGTGAGAATGGGAACTTGTCATTTGGATGTTCCACAACATTAAATCTAACTTTAAACAATTAAAATGGTCTAAACAATGCTGTTATTATGACAATAATGCACTTCAGGGGCATTGTGCCACATCACACCTCCCGCCATGCATTATTTTCGTATAACAGCATGGGCTGTCATGTTTTATTCCTTACTTAATAAACTCAAAACATTCTCCATTTGTCAAAACATTTGGCAGAAAATGAGGCCGCATGAGTTTGGGTGGAAGAGCTTTTAGGAGGAGATTAAAAATATCTGCGCAAATCATTTCAGATGGCTCAGCTCCTTTTTTATTGGGGAGTAAAAGACTGCTTTATCATACTCCGATGTTAAGTTTAATAGTGTCTACTCAAAATGCGTTAAGGTTGGCAGGTCTAATAGTATAATATAATCGGAAAAGTCATTGTTTATCGTGACACCGTCATATTGTGTAGAGACAATTAAACCGTTATATTGCACAAGACTAATAGAGATACCATGGCTAGTAAACAATTATAATTTTTTCCTTCTGTATTTATTCACTTCAAACATTCATATGGCCAGAATGTGTTTTTCTGTTTTCTAATATAATGTAATTATATAACTACTTGACATGGTGGTGTGCAAAAAGAAAAAGAAATGCCATTAGACAACAGACATTACACAACATTTTCAAGTCAGTTTTGTCATTGTGTCTGTGCTAAGAGTGGGTCCAGAACGGTGATGACACAAATACATTTTCAGTCCAGACCAGGTTGTAAAACACCACAGTGCTGGCAGATTTTGAATGTCACACCCCCTGTTGTGCTGTTCCACCCACATCAATGTAGGCACTTTTATTTCTGAAAAATCGAAATAGCAGCTGAGCTCAAATGGGAAAAAAGTCTTCTGACCAAGCAAATTAACAAACACCAGCATTACATAAGCAAATTAAACTTAAATTAAAATTGAGCCCATTGTTCATGTTTTAATTAACACTATTGCCATTTTGTCTCATTAAATTAAAAGGCTATTAACACTGATTTTAGTGGATCAGAACAACAGGGTCATTTCATGTATGCCCTGGCCCTAATTTTCTGAAGCCATTAAAAAAATTATTTGGTGTCCATTAAACTTGGCAAATTAATTCATATGATGTACAATTCTGTTAATACTTTTTACATTTTAATGAGATATATTTGCTTTCTATTGAATGCACTATTTTAGTCTACATTATCTGTCTGTCCCACCATAAAATTAGGCAGATTCATGCTAGTCATGTTGTGCTGTATGTTAACAATAAAATCCTCCTAGTTATTTGCTTGGGCACTTAATGATTTTTCTGTTTTCTGCCCTGTAGTGACTTTACGCAAGCACAGCGCTTCCCACTGGTGTATGCGCAACATTGCCCAAGAATCTATGGACAGCTCTGATGATGAGTTTTTTGATGCCCGAGGTTAGTGTCATGTTCCTCCAATGGTGTACTTAATGCAGCTTTCCTGTCTGCTTTTCTATCTCTGTCTCTCTCTGTCTTTCTCTTGCCTTTTCTTTTTCACTCGTAGTTTCATTTCTTGAATTGCATCACATTTGGTTTTTGCTGAAGATGTTTAAGGTGAACAAAACATACAGTAAAATGTGTGGGTGTGCATATGATTTCCCAAAGACAATGAATCTTCAAAAGGTTTATTTATTTCCCTCTGAATAATCTGAATAATGCAGTTCACCAAGCTTTAAATAGCCACTGGAATCAAACAAGAGAAAAGTCTTGTCATCACAGAGCATTGCATGCAATATGCAGAAGAAATGAGCTTGCATTATCTACACGTCAGGCACAGAGAAGCTGCATCTACGTTGACCTCTGTGATAGACCTCTGTGATGTTCTCAGTGGAGCTGAGAAATTGGATAATTGGACATTTTCACAGTAGTGAAGTACTATGAAGCACTCAGTGGTGATATTAGGGAGATTATATTATGAGCTAAGCATACCTTGGTAAATTAGTTGCTGTATCAAATGACAGAAAGGCTGTAAATCCCAAAACAATTAACTGGATTGACCAGTAAAGTTGATGTCAGCAGATGCATGAAAGATGCATAGCTGGGGACAGCTTCCATAGTTTCAACCACTGCCAGACTCTCAGAACATGAATGTGGTTTAACCAAATAATGTTGTTTTTTACCTTACAAACTTTGCACAAAGCCTAATTTTGTGTGAATGGTATAATGGCATGTGGGAGTCTACAGGTAAACTCCACGAGTTTACACCTACACCTGCACAAAAGATCATCCACACATCATGTTACCATACATTTCTTTTGGCAAGTCAATTAAGTATCTACTTTATTCACATTAGAGGTAATTTGAAAACAATTGAGCCAGTGCCTTTTGTCCTTGATACCATGGAAAAAATCCAAACAATTCAGCCAAGCAGCTCAGTCTGGTTCTTACAGTAGGAGCAAATTTCAAAGAAATGAACCACAAGCATCTTTGCAAACTACAAATGCAAATATAAAAACCTTGGGACTACACAGACACTACTTCGTTCAGAAAAGAGGCACAAATTAATTTCCAGGGATGAATGAACTTTGATCTAAAAGGTTTAACTGACTAAAACAAAGACAGTAACAAAGGAACTGGTGAAGGAGTTGGGGGAATCAGATACCAAAGTATGGACTGCCACCAGAGAGTCCTACATCACCATGGCCTGAAAGTCTGCCATGTAAGAAACAAGTTCCTATTCTCAGACCATCTAAAAAAAAGCCAGACTTAAGTTTTCAGGTGATCACTAGCCTTTTGGAGAACTGTTCTCTGGTCAGATTAAACAAAAGTTGAACTGATCATAATGATCAGTGCTATGGATGAAGTATGGTAGTGGCAGCATCATGTGGAAGTTTTTGCAGGAAAAGAAATACTGAAGCGAAACTCAGTAAGGACCAGGATCCTAAGCATACTTAAAAAGTTCTAACAAAATGGCTTAAAGACAACAAAGTGAAAGTTTTGGAGTGGCCATCACAAAGCCATGAACTGAATCTCATAGAAAATTTGTGGACTGAACTGAAAAAGTGTGGTTGAGCAAGTATGCCCACAAACCTGACTGATTTACACCAGTTCTGTGAGGAGGAATGGGCAAATATTCTGGCAAAGTATTGTGTGAAGTTTGTCGACAACTAGGATTTGATTCAAGATCAAGCACCTAAAAGGCAATGCCACCAAATACTAACAGAATGTATGTAAACCTCTGAGCTACTGAAAATCTGATATAGTACATAAAAGCTGATATAAATATGACTCTTAGCTATTATTTTGAAATGATCTCTTATGAAAATAAATTAGATACCCTAATTCATGTACCACAGGAAATGTATTGTCAAATGAAAGTTGTGGAGTTTGAATGTCTTTAGCCTACTGTAGGTGTATGTAAACGTGTGGCCTCAACTGGCCTCATGTATGTGTACAATCTCTGTTCCTCAATGTACAGTGAGAGGTGAAGAGACTCATCACATATCACTTCCAAACTGCCATCATGTGTGTAGCACCTCAATTCAACCATGCGTGTAGCTTTCACAGCTCTCTTATCGCTGCAGTTGTACAGTGGAGCAGAATGTGTAAAGGGCTTCATGTGGTAATAATAATTAATAATGATTATTAATTATTAATTCACATTTTCTTTCTTTTTCTGGATGATATTGATATAGATATTGATAAGAGTTTGCAAGTTGCACTTGTCTGGGTATTTAGAGGACATTATTTTTGGTATTTTAAAGATTAACATCAGACTTGGTTCTATTTGTGTTTTAGTGAATTAAGTACATGCATAGATCACACTATTTTTGATGTATCTTCTCAGAACACTTAAAATGGGGTCTGTAAAAATTCATATACCTCTCCCAATATTAATAGAGTGCATGTTTTCCCCTGTATCCTAATCCCATCAGTCTCTCATCCACACTTTCCAATGATGCCAATGGATTTAAGCCTTTTCCGTACTCTTTTTAAGTTTATTACTGTGGGTTCCACATTGCATGGACTTACACTGGACTCATGGCCCTTAGGAATATTTTGGTAAACCATTTGATGGTTTTCTTCACCAGAGCAATAGCATAACTAAATTTAAAATACGTATTCAATGTCAACTCTGTTTTCAGTGCTTTTATTGATATCTTGACAAATGTTCATTGTGAGTAATCTGTTATAAAGAACACACTCACTTGAGTAATGAAAAGAAGTTAGAAGTCAGAGTAGCCCTAAGCATGACATTTGCAATGGATTCCTCTATTTGTTACTACAGCCATTTGTCATGCTGTCATTATGAATTCATTAACATAAAATTATACAAAGCAATACTGAAATGTATTTATGTATTTCTTTTTATTATTATCGATTATGTGGCAGCTCCTGCAGCTCACTGATCGACTGCTAGGTTGTTGTTGTTGTTTTAATCACTATAAACCATCATTACTAGTCTAATCAAAATCTACTTAGAAGGGCATCTGTGATTCCTGTCAGATGAAAAGGCTTGTCTAATGTCTTCACCTTTCATTTATAGTGTAAGTGGCTTTGTGTCTCCATGTAACCTTGTGTGGGGAAATAGAGCATTTCAATTAGGTTCAGCATCAAGTGTGTTTGGTTTAGATCACCAAATGTATGAGTATGATAGGCAGGTGACAGCTGAGCCCTTGGCACTGATCAGATTCTCTAAGCAAACAGATGCACTAATCACAATTTCTGAATGTGTTTACAGAACAGTGTGAGAACAGTCATGTTGTAATTTAATTGCAATTGTTCTTAAAAAATGTATGTATTTATTTATTTATTTATTTATTGTCAGACTCTATAAATGCCTGTTATCCAGAATGTAACCAGATTAATGGTTAAAAGTCATGTATCTTATTTTATTCTGGAATTTTGTGTTATTGGAGTGTATATATATCTCAAGCCAAATCTATTCTTAAAATGCCTATATACAATCCCAATTCTGAAAAAGTTGGGACAATATGGAAAATGCTAATAAAAACAAAGAGGAGTGATTTGTAAATGTACTTTGACTTGTATTTAAAAAAAACACGTATAAAGACAAGGTATTTGATGTTTGACCTAATCAACTGCATAGTTTTTTGAAGATAAACGTTTATTTTGAAATTGATGCATGCAACACATTCCAAAAAAGTTGGGACAGGGGCAATTTAGGACTAATAACGATGTGACAAGTTGAAATAAGAAGGTGATGTGAAACAGGTGAGGCAATCGTCTAATCATAGTATATAAGGAGCCTCTGAAAAACCCTAGTCCTTCAAGAGCAAGGATGGGTCGAGGCTCACCAATCTTCCAACAGATGCGTACGCAAATAATCCAACACTCTGAGAACTATTGGTGAATATTTTCCCAAAGACAAATCGGTAGGATTTTGTGCATTTCACCTTCTATAGTGCACAATATAATCAATATAATTCAGTGAATCTGGTCAGATCTCTGTACGTAAAGGGGAAGGCCAAAAACCACTTCTGAATGCGCGTGATCTTAGATCCCTCAGACGTCACTGTCTTAAATACCGTCATGAGTCTGTAATGGATATCCTGACATGGGCTCAGGAATACTTTGGTAAACCTTTGCCACTCATCACCATTCGCTACTGCATCCACAGATGCAATTAAGGCATTACTATGCAAAGCAGAAGCCATACATCAACACTGTCCGGAAGCGCCACCGACTTCTCTGGGCTTATTTGAGATGGGCGGTAGCACAGTGGAACTGTGTTTTGTCGTCTGACAAAAAAACATATTTTTATCAGCTTCAGGTCCAAAAGACAGTGTCTGTCATGGTATGGGGGTGTGTCAGTGCCCATGGCATGGGTAACTTGCACATCTGTGAGGACATCATTAATGCAGAAAGATATGTACAAATTTTGGAGCAACATATGCTGCCTTCCAGAGCAGGACAACGCCAAACAACATTCTGCCCGGATTACAAGCGCATGGTTGCATAAGTAGAGAGTGCAGGTGCTAGCATGACCTGCCTGCAGTCCTGACCTGTATCGAGTTGAGAATGTGTGGCGCATTACGTAGTGCAAAATAAGGCAACGAAAACCCTGAACAGTTGCGCAGCTGAATAACTGCATAATGGATGAATGGGGAAAAATTCCACTTGCTAAACTTAACCAACTGGTGTGTTCAGCGCCCAAACGCTTAATAAGTGTTATTAAAAGAAAAGGTGATGTTACACAGTGGTAAACAGTCGACTGCCCCAACTTTTTTGGATTGTGTTGCAGTTATCAGATTTGAAATGTGTATATTTTAAGTAAAACATAAAATAATGTGTTAATAATGTGTTTTCAATATAGTACAGTGTGAACTGAATTTTCAAATGACTCTTTTTGTTTGTTTTTTTGCATTTTCCATACTGTCCCAACTTTTTCAGAATTGTATTTTTAATGAATTTCTGTGCTGTTTTCAGTCTCTCCAGCCCAAAGCCTGTTATCACTGATATCGCTAACTAGTTATGAATATTTATAAGCACATCTCAAGTATTCATTAATATTCATTATTTGGCCCATGTTAGTTCTAAAATACAGTATAGCTTGACTGAATGACGCAGAGACAGATATCAAAATATTCAACAATGAGGGTACCAAGTAGATTGAGAGTGGTGACTTTATTCAATTTTTTCAGCAACAGTCCACTTAGTTATATGAGTCAGCAAGGCACAGTAACTTTAGCTTACTCTAGCTCACTTAAATGAGCTAGCTAATGACATGGCTAACAAAGGGAGATGTATTTTGCATGTCAATATAAGCCATCTTTAAAACAGCAACCTGCATAAAAAGGAAATGCAACATAAAACAAAGGCAACCTGAGTAAAAACACAATACAGCTTTTATTTTTTATTTTTTATGGAAGCAAAAAAAAAGTTATTCAACACTTATCACCCATGTGAAAAACTAATTGCCCCCTTAAACTAAAATCTGGTTGTGCCACCTTTAGTAGCAATAACTGCAACCAACGCTTGGAGATCAGTCTTTCACAGCACTGTAGTGAAATTTTGGCCCACTCTGCTTTAGTTCAGCCACACTGGAGGGTTTTTGAGCGTGAACTGCGCGTTTAACGTCCTGCCATAGCATCTCAATTGGTTCAAGTCAGACTTTGACTAGACCACTCCAAAACATTAAATTAGGCTTTTTTGAGCCATTCAGAGGTCGACTTACTCCTATGTTTTGGATCATTGTCCTGCTGCATAATCCAGTTCCTTTTGAGTTTCAACTTATGGACTGAAGATCAGACATTCTCCTTTAGGATTTTCTGGAAGAGAGTAGAATTTATGTTCCCCTCAATTATTACAAGTTACCCAGGCCCTGAAGCAGCAAAGCATCCCCGCACCATCACACTTCCACCACCATGCTTGAGCATAGGTATGATGTTCTTTTTGTGGAATTCTGTGTTTGGTTTACACCAGATGTAACGGAGCTACTGTCTTCCAAACAGTTCCACTTTCTACTCATCAGTCCACAGAACATTCTCCCAAAAGGTTTGAAGATTATCAAGGTGTGTTTTGGCAAAATTCAGATGAGACTTAATTTTCTTCTGGGTTAGCAGTGGTTTTCACCTCACCACTCTTCCATGGATGCCTTTTTTGCCCAGTGTCTGTCTGATAGTGGAGTCATGAACAGTGACCTTTATTGAAGTAAGAGAGGCCTGTAGGTCCTTTGATGTTGTCCTTGGGTTTTTTGTGACTTCCTGGATGAGTAGTTGCTGTGCTCTTGGAGGAAATTTGGAAGGTCGGCTACTTCTGGGAAGGTTCATTACTGTGCCGAGTCTCTTCCATTTGGAGATTATGGTTCTCACTGTGGTTCTTTGGAGTCCCAGAGCCTTTGAAATAGCTTTGTAACCCTTCCCAGACGGATGTATTTCAATCACCTTTCAATTTTTGCCTAGTATGTTACTGGGTAAGACCTTTTAACCAATTCATGCCGTTGAAAAAGTTTGATTTAAATGTTGATTTGATTGAACAGGGTTTGCAGTAATCAGACCTGGTTGTGTCTAGTTCAGCTAAACCCATTATGAATGCAGTTTCATAAATTTGGGGAATTTGTAACTATGGGGCAAAAACATTTTCACACTGGCCCAGTTGGTATTGGATAATGTTTTATCATAACAAAAAAAAAAACTGTATTGTTTTTTACTCAAGTTGCCTTTGGTGTATCTTAGATTTTATTTTAATTTCCGAAACAATTTAGTATGAGAGATACACAAAAACAGAAGAAATCAGGATGGGGGCCATGTACCTGATTTTGAGGCCAGGGAAATACACTAAGTAAAGCCTGAAGGTATTCAAAAGCCTTGATGCTTGGTCCTACTTCAAGGTGGGATTTGTTGGAGAAATTAAAGTGACAAGAACACCAAAAAACATTCTGGTTGTGTGTGGACAGGTATGTACAAATATTTTTATTTTATTAAAATTTTTTATCTGGTAACCCGTAAGCTAGCTAGTCCTAGTTTGTTTGTTGCTAACACTGCTTCCGCTTTCTAACGTTATGTATTTGTGAAGATAAAACAGTCAGAGAATGAATGAGCCCCCATTATTCATCAATGGAACTAGGCAGCCTTTAAAAAGAAAATTAGCAAATTATTAATCATTGTACAACATGAATACCAGATGCCAAAACAACTTACACTTACACTGCTGGTCTTAGTAAAAAAAGGGAGTGAATGATTTTTTGACACTCTGTAGAATGATAGCTCCGAATTCTTGCTGAATCTGTTATCACAGTCGTTCGCACAACAGATTTTTTCCCATTTTAGATGTGTTTTTGCGGAATTCACGCTGTACACTAATGCTGCCGCTCAGTCTTTTTGCCATTCAGTGGGCATGACCGTGGCAAGACGTCATGGCTACAGTGACGTCACGTGCATACCCACTATCAAGCAGAGCAGTCTGACTGATATCTCAAAATTTTCGTTTAAGTCTTGAAGGTGAGCAGGATATAGTGCTGCTTTTAACTGCTATTCAAGGTATCTTTTTTCTTTTAAATATTGACTAGCTTTGGTTGCCTTTAATTTGTTTCGATGTGCATGCTTCCCCCTGAGTAAAGTATATTATTTCTTATCCTGTTGCTCAGGATGAGAAACTGACAGCTGGTGTAAATGAGGCACAGCAGGTGTTTATTTCTTGTGACTGTTAGATAACTGTATGATATCCTGCATAATGCCTTTCCACACCATAGCATTAATGATATTTTATGTTGTTTCTGTGATTGTCTTCTTCACAAGAAGCTTTTTTCCCCTCTAACAATCATCATATTTGTTCTGGGTGTCATGTTGTCTAGTTTTGATAGATTGGCTGTTTATGTATTCATGTCCTTTCTGGTGTTTTATCTGTTGCAATTTAAAAGCACAGCTAAATATTGTGTGGAGTGAAATGAACATCCATCTTAAAAGGGACACGATTGCCTATTTTGTATTGGCTTTCTATTACAGATAAATTAGACAATACAAAGTATATAATGTAAAATAATTGGTCAAATAACGTGATTAAAGCAAGCATACCAAATGCCTGAGAAATCTGAGTGACTCTGATTTTGTTTACATTTCAATCTTATTATAGACAATTCCCTAAGGGTCCTTTACTTCCTCCTTTAGAGTTTAGAGGTTTAGAGTTTCCAGATACATTTACATCCTGATGCATTACATCAAATGAAATATATATTGAAAGAAATATTGGAACTGATTTTGGAAGAAAAAACAATGGAAAGTGGATAAGTTTTTATGCTGTATAGCTGTATATCTTTTGTACATTTGACAAGAAATGCTAACTGGGTATCTTGTCTGCATTTTATGTAAGGCATGATTAGATTTAATTAGCTGGCCAGATAAAGCAGTGATTTTGTACCATGGCAAGACTAAAGCAGCTTCATGACAGGATGAAATCAGCTCATGGTGGGACTAAAGTAGCTCCATGATGGCAGTAAAACAGCTCTATGGTAGCACTGAAGTAGCTCTGTAGCAGGATTAGTATCTCCCTTGCGGCACTAAAGTATCTCCATGGCAGAGTTAAAGCAGCTCCATGAAAGGACTAAAGATGCTTTATGGTGGGACTAAGGTAGCTGCATGATGGCACTAAAGTAGCTCCATGGCAGGATTAAAGCAGCTCCATGGCAGCCTTAAAGCAGCTCTATGGCAGGATTAAAGCAGCTCCATAGCAGATTTAAATCAACAATATGATGGGACTAAAGTAGCTCCATGGCACATCTAAAGTTGCTCCATGGTGGGACTAAAGTACACTATATGGGCAAAAGTTTGTGGACATCTGACCATCACACCCATATGTGGGCCTCCCTTCATTCCTTCTGTCCTTCCTATCTCCTATTTTTGTTTCTGATTTTAACTTTACTTTGATCTCTTTTGTGTTTTTCAATTTTTTTAGGAGCAATTTAAAGCTTTCCTTGAGGAGGATCCCTCTAGTTGCTTTTCATTTAAGACATTCTTTTCAAATGTCAGAAGAACTCAATTCTATTTCTTTCTCTATATCCCTCCATTTTTCTTCTTTCTCTCTCTCTCTCTCATATAGCTCTCACTATTTCATTTGCTCTACTGATCAAGTCCATTACTTGCTAAGTGACAAAAATATCATGGCCATTGTAGCTCCTTAGAAATGCGACAACTGTCATTTCTGTGAATGTGAGTGTATGTCCAAACTTAACTTTACAGTCTTCTGAAAGCATTGAAGTGACAAGATGATGGAGAGGGAGTGTGAGGAGTGGCCTAATATCTGCAGAGCTTGATGGAGGCAAGCAGACCTGACAGAGTCCTGTCACAGCCACCCCTCCACATTCTGCACTTGAGGAGAAAAGACTGAATATGTTGCTGTCGCACAATGCATACTGATCTATCAACTGTTCCATCCTGTTTTGCACAGAAGAGGTCTTTGGGTGCTTCCCCAAAACAGTGCTTTGTCATTAGGTAGTCCCATTGACAGGAAAGTTGGTGAACATTAATGGCCTTTAATCTACATTTGATGTGTACAATTCATTTAGACTCTCAGAGTTTAGTACAGCACAAAAGACAATAATGCAGGAATGAATCAACCAGAAAGAAATCAGATTGTATGTCATTAAACTGAGAATCTCCATACACAAACTATTGTTTTTTTTGTCTGTATGTTGTTTCCCACAGAGGTACTAGAAGGGAAGACTGCTATGCTGTTGGGAATGAGTCAGTGGAACTCCAATGACCTCGTAGAACAGATTGAGACATTGGGGCAGATTGGCCAGACACAAGGTAAGAGTAAAGGGAATTTATATCAAATTTGCAGTTACTAAAGCAACTTCCCAATGAAGCGCCACTGGAAATATTATTATAACACACAACTTCAAAATGTTTAAGAACAAAACTGTAAGAACAAATATGGGTACAGAACAAATGTGAGTGTTTCTCAAGTTTGTAAGTAGACTTTTCTCAATCATGAGGCAGTTTCTCATTGCAAAAACGTCTCAGCAATATAAAGGTTTAAAACATGCACCGTAGATAGTGCTAATGATTTAGCTAGCTCAAATTAAATAACTATGTGTAAATACTAAAAAATATTTAAAAAATCTACACACCCCTGTTAAAATGGCAGGTTTCTGTGAAGTAATAAAAAAGTGAAACTTTTAACATGATATAGCAACCAACAAAATGAAAGTTAAAAAGAAATAGAAATGTTTTATGAAAAAAAAACCCCCTTATAATAACCTTATTGTACAAGTGTGCACACCTTTTTATATTTGGGAATGTGGTTGTGCCCATCATTAAACAATAACATTCAAACTCATGTTCAAAATAAGACAAGCTGTTTTGTAGGATTTTCTTGATGTCTCCTCTGACTGCTGAAGCCAGCAAAGAGCTTACAAAGCATGTACATGAACATGAGGACATGGAAAACATGTACCATGGAACACCATGAAGGCACCACAGTGGCATTATCAAGAGCAGGACAACCCACCAAAATTGATGAAGCTGCCAAAAGAAGCTCAGGAATATCTGACAAGCACTGGCCACTTACTTATTTTTTATACTGTGTGTATATGTTTGTCAATATTTATTACCCCACATGCAATGTGATTTCTATTGTTTTGTCTTTGTGTTCTTGCATATTGGATTTGAAATGAAAGAAAGGCGAGAACAAGCTTGGATTCCAGGTTTCTAACTGGACTGAGCATTGAAAGGAGTAGGTGTTCAGTGGGCGATAGATTAATTAGTCTGTCACAGCCTGGTGTGCTAAAGGCAGACATTAATTAGGAAACACTGCTGAAAAGGCTCTAAAATGCCACTGGTTGGTGTTCCAGTGCTAGCAGACACAAGCTTTTAAACATTCTAAGCTGGGCTGCAGGGTGTGGATTTCAATGTTTTTAGGTGTATTATTGTACACAGTGTCTGGTGTTTCATTTTGCAATCCACTTCTATCCTACTTAATTTGCTAGACATTTATGCTTTCAGACATTTATACAGTGCTCTTTTGCTATAATGCTCTGTGTGAAAGCAGGTAGTTTTATTAGTGGTTGGTACATCAGCCAACCTATATATTGGGCGAATATTGGGCATCAGTCTGTTGAAAACATACATTTATGATACAGAAATTTGTGTGCATGTTAAAATGCTAGACCAAAGTAGAAATATAATAGCCATACATCTATAAAGTGAATATTGTAACAACACTGATGTGGGCCAGAACACAGATGCAAGTGCAACTATTTTTTTCTCAGCAACAAAGGAGAGCAACAGCAGAACTTATATAGGGTAACTAATTAGGGGAACACAAAACAGGTGCACACAAACACAGGAAGTGATTGCAGACAACAGGAGGAAGACATGTAAGTGAGTCCCAGGGTGCCCTCTGGTGGCCGGGGGGGAGGGCTGGGGGGGGAATTGCCCATGATGGTTGTGCAGGTAAAGAATAATGTTTTTGTTTCGTCCAACACATAAGGGCAAATAATGTTAAATGTATGCGAAAATATTATACATAGATGAGAAAATGAAGAATGCTCTAAAGAGAAACAAGGTCATTTATTGGCCACACCAATTGCTAACAGGTGCCTAAAATTAAACACATAGTCATGCAATCTCCATAGACAAGCATTAGTGGTAGAATGGTTTGTACTGAAGAGCTCATTTACTTTAAACGTAGCACTGTTATGGGATGCCTCAAGTCAGTTTGTGAAATTTCTGCCCCTCTAGATCTGCCCCAGTTAACTGTAAGTGCTGTGAAATGAATTTAGGTAGGAGCAACAACAGCTCAGCCACAAATTGGTAGACCAAGCAAACTCAGAGCAAGGCTGCCGAGTGCTGAAAGCAACATCAGCACAGGAACTATTAATCAGCAGCTTTGTGAAATGGGTTTCCATGGCCAAGCAGCTGATCACAAGCCTAAGATCACTCTGTGCAGCTCTAAGCCTTGGCAATGTATGATTCCAACTTTGTGGCAATAGTTTGGAGAAGGCCGATTTCTGTTATTTACAGTTACGTTTATATATAGCGCTTTTCTAGACACTCAACGTGCTTTACATAGTATTGGGGGGGATCTCCTCAACCACCACTAGTGTGTAGCATCCACCTGGATGATGCGACGGCAGACATAGTGCGCCAGAACGCCCACTACACACCAGATATTGGTGGAGAGGAGAGAGTGATTTAGCCAATTTATTATTACGGGGCCATGATAAAGAATTTCGCCAGGACACCAGGGTATACCCCTACTCTTTTTTGATAAGTGTTCTGGGATTTTTAAGGACCACAGAGAGTCAGGACCTCTGTTTAACATCTTATCTGAAAGACAGTGCTGTTTTTACAGTATAGTGTCCCCATCACTATTCTGGGGCATTAGGACCCACATAGACCACAGGGTGGGCACCTCCTGCTGGCCTCATTAATACCACTTCCAGCAGCAGCCTTAGTTTTCCCCAGGAGGACTCTCATCCAGGTATTGGCCAGGCTCAATGCTGCTTAGCTTCAGGGGGAAAACAGGCAAGAGCTGCAGGGAGATATGCCTCTGTTCTGGTATGGCTGGGCCTCTGTGCAAAAAACAATGTCCATAAAGAAAACAAGGTCCATAGTTTGAGAAGTTGTAGAGGAAAATCAGTGGCCTGCACAGAGCCCTGACCTAAATCCCTCTGAACACCTTTGAGAGGAACTGGGACTTTGATTGTGAGCCAGACATTCTCATCCAACATCAGTGCCTGACCTCACTAATGCTCTTGTTGCTGAGTGGGCAGAAATCCTCATAGCTATGCTGCAAAATCTAGTGAAAAACCTTCCCAGAAAAGTGGAGGCTGTTATAGTCTCAAAGGGGGGGTAACTTCACATTAATGCCCGTGGTTATGGAATGGGATGTCCAGTAAGCTCATGTAGGTGTAATGTTCAGATGTCCACATACTTCTAGCCATATAGTGTATTTAACCCTGAGAACAAACAGAGTATAAAATGTTATCTAGTAGTCACTAAATAAACAATGGGTGTTTGTTCTGGTTCACCATGTTGGTGAAAGTGGGAGTGTGACATGGTGCATAAAAACAGTGTAGGACATGTAGACAGGGGTTGTTTATTCACGGATGTGAGTTGCGTGCTTCACAGAGTTGCTGTGGATTGAAACATTGGTTAAATTGGAAGCATATGTTTTGTGCCTCTATGATGCTGACAACCAGATCAACACTGACTATGTTTGTGCCCATTAACTATTACGTCGGTGGTGCAGCTTCACAGTGTTGCTGGCTGAGCTGTGTGTAAGAAACATTCCTTTTCCTCTTTAGCTTCACTGCAGTGGTGCAGTTCCTACTCGCAAGAGCGTGTCTCTGCTTCTACTGTAAAGGATCTAACATAAGCCAGTGAACAGGCAGCCTGTTCTGCAGTCTCTTTTTCTTTCTCTCATTCTCTATCTACAGTTTCCATGCCATGTTTAATCAGTCTTTTATATTAATGTATTGTTCCTTACATAATCAAGCTACTAAGGTACGTAGTTTTTTTTGCACATGGGTGTTATACTATGATAGGAGCTTCAGAGAAATCCGGAGCTTCTAATAAAAAAAAAACCCCCAAAAAAACAAGCCTAGTCAGTAGCACTACTGAAAACCTATTATGTTTCCAGCAGGTCAGGGTCAGATTAGAGCACATGCTGGGTAACAATAAAGTAGAACAGAAAACTAATTAATCCAGAATGCTTTTGTAGAAAGTAAAATGCACTTCCTCTAGTTCCAGACACTATCAAATACTTTATCCACTCTGGCCATCAAAGGCTCTGGCCACTCGCGCACGCTCGTGCACGCACACGCATGCACACGCACGCTCACTCACGCACACACACACACACACACACATATATATTCATTCGTATTTGTATTAATACTAGCACTAGCACTTTTATTTAGCTGACAAAGCTACAATGCAACAAAGAAAGTGTGAGGGGCATGGGGTGGGGTATTCTAGTAAGGCTGAGCTTTTTTGGAGGCATGCTTGATTATTTGGTCATTGGATTTCCACTTCTCCAGAAGTAGTGCTGCATTTTTTCACTCCTGAGTGGACTGTGATGTAATGGAAAGAAAATAGACACAGGCTCATTAAACCTAAACACAAAGTCTAAATGAAGAAAAAGCAAAGTTTGCTAACGTGTACTATATGAAAGTGCTAGAGTTGGAAATAGAAATAAATGTGTCTGCTCAATTTTATGCTGTATGGAGCAATGAACGCAGCCGTGTTCTCTCTTTCTTGCACCTAAGTATATCTCATATAGGTTTGCTCTTTAACAACTGTATTATACGTACATGTATACTCCAGTTTATCAGAGGTACATAGTCATGATACATTTACTCTATTACATGTAACTTATTGAATAAATTGAACTTGTAAGAATAGTTTTAATGCATTTTTCCTCAGCTAAATACAAAAATATAGTTTAGGAGTACATGTCAGTTTCTTTCATGAGTCGAGAGGTTTTTTTGCAACCGGTTATATTTGTTCCACTCAACTGAACAACAGAATTGTATCAGACACAGCCAATGTACAAGGGTTGGAATCAGGATCACTTGAGCGCTAGCCACTTTTTGACTTTGGTTTGGTTTGGTACATATTAGGTTCATATCTTACTCTTCTTCTTCTTTTTTTTTTTTTTGGTTCAATTAGTGGTCAATTATCTTTGGTCAGACAGATTGCATCTACATGTCAGATCAGTACAACATGTAATCACTATGAATACTCAGGATTATTTAAGGTGAAATCTCACCTGTGTTCATCTCTTTAGAATGCTGTTAATCTGTTGAATGTTGATGGTTTCAGATGATTGAGATGTAATCGTCACAGATAAGGTGTTTACAGTAAACAACAAAGCTGATTGTTTAGCAGGACTAGTTTGAATTTATATTGAATTAAGAACACTCAATTTGAGTGCAAACAGTCATGTTTTTCATTCAGTGTTGTGTTATGAGCAAGGGGGAAAAGTACCATTCTTGTGGTCCATTGCCCCAATGCAAAGAGTGGTGAGTGGAACTGGCCTACAGTGGTAATTTTTCCAATCACCAACTGTCCAGTTTCGGTGAGCCTGCACCCACTGAAGCCTCTGATTCCTGTTCATGGCTGACAGGAGTGGATCCTGATGTGGTCTTATGCTGTTGTAGTCCATCTGCCTCAAGGTTCAGTGTGTTCCTGTCAGCTCGATCAAGTCTGGCCATTCTCCCCTGACCTCTCATGAACATGGTGTTTCTGCCCAAAGTACTTACTGGATGTTTTTGGTTTTTCACACCATTCTGTATAAACTCTTGAGACTGTTGTGCGTGAAAATTCCAGGAGATCAGCGGTTTCAGAAATACTCAGCCCAGCCTGTCTGGCACAAACATGCATGCTATGGTCAGATCAGATTCTGATGTTTAATACAAACCTTAAGTGAAGCTCTTGACTTGTATCTGCAAGATTGTCTGATTGGATAATTGCATGAATGTGCAGTTGACCTAGCATTCACAGCAGCTTGCTGTGGATATAGAATGAGAACAACAACAAAATTTCAGAATGCTTGGTGCTAGTCTGGAGGATCAATACTGACTTGGGCGAAGTCTGCCTTGCTTAAAAAATTAGGCCATCCCCAGAAGGTATCCCAGTTTTCAGTATGATCTTTGGTGGCACGCAATCTTTTTAGCCAGTTATTGAGGACAGAGAAGGGGTTGAATGACTCTATGCTATTACAACCCCAATTCCGAAAAATTGGGACAGTATGGAAAATGCTAATAAAAACAAAGAGGAGTGATTTGTAGAGACAGGAGAGCTTAGAACCTCAAGCTTGTTTGTTAGTGTGAGCTCTGGTAGTGATTTTGGAGGCGAATGAGGCTGGGAATGGTGGTGTTCGCATTTCAAGTTGACTAATTAGGTGAAATTAACTGTGGCCAGCATTTATTTAGGGTACAGTTGTAATCCAAAGCCATATTCTGCATCATGACCTCATGGTAACACTATTTTGCGGACTCAGTCATTAGACCTCAGCTGGAGACCAACGGATAGGCTGTGCAAGCCAAGTGGGACCTGCAGAGCCACTTCAAGGTCAGTCCTCCTCGAGTAGAGCTGTGCCTGTTGCCCCAGAATCTCCACAATATTTTGCTCCACACTTCAACGTTTGTATCTGATTAAGGTCAGCCCATTGTCAGTGTTTCCCTCACTACTGTGTTTCGTATTGCTTGTTTTTAATGTACGCCATACTTTTTACTAATTTCCTACTAAATTATTAAACACTCAGAATGACAGTGTTGGGGTGTCCTCCCACTTTCCAACAAGTCTGTCTCACATGAGTTACGAGAGATGATAGGGTCATGGTGCAGTCACATCCTTGAACAAAACAAGACTCATGATTTTTTTTTTTTTCATGGCTTCTTTGGACAATTGTCCAATGTGAGTTATGAGACTGTCCAAAGTGAGTTATGAGACAGTAGTAGACAGTGTGGAAATTTCAGATGAACAAATACAGAACAAGAGAGTGAATTGTAATGGTTTTGGCTCAGTGACACTGACAGTACACTAGATGGAGAACCAAATTGTGCACACACTCAGCCTGTACACTCATCCTGCAAACCTATACCTTCTGACTCTAATGGCTCTAGCTTTCTAAAAATTTTTTTTTTTTTTTATTTTTTTATTTTTTAAACTTACCATGCTTTTGGCACAGCTGACTGTGTCCTAAACTAATCGCTAATCTGCATGAGCAGCTATGCCCTGCCTAGTAAGCATTTTATTTGCGATGTTCCTTGTAATTTTATTGAAAAATTACTGAATAAATGTAATAATTTTTTCATTTGAATATTTTTAGTACAAGGCTGTCATCTCCATCTTTGCAGATACACTGCCATTTGTGAATGGAGGCCAGAATGGAGGCCAGGCCAGAATATAAAATCATCGGTCAGTTAACAGATATATTAGCCTCCACATGTGTGCCATGCTGTAACCCTGAATTAGCCAGAGGAAGAGCTATGGGCACTAAGAACATGAGATGGACAGTGTGTGGCATGAGACAGTAGTAGACAGTGTAGAAATTTCATATGAACAGATATAGAACAAGAGGGTGAATTATAATGGTTTTGGCTCAGAGACACTGTCAGCGCACTAGATGGAGAACTAATTGTGCACTCACTCATCCTGTGCATTCATCCTGTAAATGTACACCTCCTGTACACATACCTGAGATGTTTATTTTTGTTTTTTTTTCCTGTGTCAAAATGTATTTACAGATTGTGTTGTTTTTGCCTTGGAGAGGTTTGACAGTACTAAATCTATGCTTTTGTGCACCTTCCTACTGATTTCAGAGTTACCTGTGCATCTGTGTGAAGTGACCGGTAATGGTTTTTTTATTCTTTCTCTCGCTCTCTCTGTCTCTCTCCATCCATCTGCTGTTCAGAGAATCTGCGCGATGACCAGCCTAGGTGCATCCACCAGAGAAGCATTGATGGACTAGATAGCCTTGAGGTAAAACCTCCAATAGCATCAGAAATGCTATATGTTTCTACAAATTATTTCTGTATAGATTTTGCTGTTGTGACTCTACAGTATATTGTATGTCAGCATATGCTGTACACTGCAAGCCAAATATTTGGAAGCAACAATAATGTTGTGAACATAAATATGGACAGAAATATAAACAAAAAGTTTGACCAAAATGTCTACAGCAATGATGTACATCTGTTTATTCTCATTATCTGATTTTTTTTCTTTTGCTCTTAAAATATAATATAGATACACAAAAAATATAGATACATACATATCTACACACACACACACACACACACACACACACACACACACACACACACACACTTTTTATGTTATGTTGTGTTGGCAAATTGATGTACCTACAATATAATTTTGAAACTTAAAAAAAATCACTTGTTTGCTTCCTTACTTTTGGCCTGTAAAACAGTTTTGCTATACTGTATACCTTCACCTCATGGTATCTGCATTGTGACAGTAATGTTTATTGGCATTGAACTTAATTTAATTCACTTGTATCGGATGTTATTGTAAACTCTGTAAACTCTGTTAAGACCACCAGACCTCTTGTCCTTTTACCACTTTCCACCACTCTTTTTCTTTAGTTTGCTTTAAGAGATGTGAACACTCCTCTAGGACTGTTATGAACCAAACTACAAAACCCTCATCAACCAAAATTTGGAGGTCTCTGCCCTTGTCCAAGTGAACTGTGGTTCAATATGTTGTTGGTGGAAGCACACTTGTATGATAGTCCACACTCAAATGAAGTGAAAAGGACTTTCCAATTGTATCACTAGTGTAAAGTACAAGCACAGGGAATGATGCACACCAACAGTGCTCTAGTTTCTGTGAAATTCAGCATGACTCTTTGTGTTAACACTAAAAAATAACGTCCACTGCTCCCTGCACAAAATGTATTTACAGAGCACATTTAGAACAATGTGTACAGATTAATTTTCCCTTAAAGGGCAGTAGTAGCTCAGCAGTTAAGACATTGGACTACTGCTTGGAAGGTTGAGAGTTCAAATCCCAACACTGTTGGGAAAGTCCTTGAGCAAAGCCCTTAACCCTCAACTGCTCAGTTGTATAAATTCAATAAATGTATTATAAGTCACTCTGGATTAGAGTGTTTGCCAAATGCTGTTTATCAAATATTCCCACAACCATACTTTTTTTTTTATAGCTCTTAAAAAATTCAGCCCTGTTGTCTCTTTTATTTGTTGATCTAAGCACACTCTCTTGTCTCCTTTGTTCCCAGACGAGATGTAAAACCCAGGTGCTTGTATTGGTGGTGCACGGGGGGAACATTCTGGACCCGGCCAGTGGTGACCTGGGAGCAAAGGCTGCAGACGTGGCCACTCTGTCTTCGGTGCTGGAGAAAGTGGCACAAGCGCACTTTGAGGCTGCCACACATCACATACTACTCAAGCTGGTGCCATGTCCTGCTGTATGTGCAGAGGCCTTTTCCCTGGTTTCCAAGTGAGTCACTGAGATTGATGTAGAGTCATAAAAAAGGATTTAATATAAAAATTTTTTTAAATAGTTTTATGGTACAATGTAATAGTATTTGGCTGGTTTAAGTAAATCTTTCATGGCATTATATATAGATTTTTAATATCACCCAATGGGAAAAAAAATCTATAAAAATCTACATAGTGCAGCTTTATATGAAATCCATTGGTTGATATAGGATAACTCTCAATCTCTCTGACAATCATGATGTGCTTATTGGCAGAAATATGCAGATGTGTAAATAAAACTGATACATTTGCTCATTTGGCTGACTGATTCATGCCATACAGATGATTGGAAATAATTGATGGGAAACACCTCACTGAACACTACACGGACAGGTTGTACACTATTCCTAATAAAAATTACATAGAGAATGGTTTATATTTTTGATATTAACATAAACATTAAACTATAGATGAAACGCATGAGGGGACCATGGTGGCTTAGTTCAGTTCAATTAAATTTTATTTCTATAGTGCTTTTTACAACGGTCATTGTCTCAAAGCATCTTTACAGAAATATATAAACACAGGATACAGATTTTAAGTGTGTGGATTAATCCCAATTGAGCAAACCGGTGGCGACGTGGCTAGCATGTTTGCCTTGCACCTCCAGAGTTGGGGGTTTGAATCCGTTTCATGTTCTCCCCGTGCTTCTGGGGTTTCTTCCGAGTACTCCGGTTTCCTCCCCCAGTCTAAAGACATGCGTTGTAGGCTGATTGCCTTTTCCAAATTGTCCATATTGTGTGAATGTATGTGTGTGTGTGTGTGTGATTGTGCTCTGTGATGGGTTGGCACCCTGTCCATGGTGTCCCCTGCCTTGTGCCCTGAGTTCCCTGGGATGGGCTCCAAGCTCAACCACAACCCTGTGTAGGATAAGTGGTATGGAAAATGGATAGATGAAAAGCAATGAATGTATCATTTATGAGGTTTGTGAAATTGTATAAATGTGTGGGAAATTATCTATTATTGTTTTGGAAGTTTAATGATTAATTATCCAGGACAGGAAAAAGATAATGATCCAGGACAAAGTCAGGATAGTATTAAAGGCATTGAAGAAAATAGAGTCCTTATTATGGCTCTAACTTCATCCAAATGTAAGAAGGCACTATGTATATCAGAGTATTGTCCACGTACTGTACAGGTATGCATGGTAGGTAAACTGGCAAGATGGCAGAATAGAAGTAATTTCTTTCCAGCCTGTTTGTACCAGTGATTGTCTTCATTTCACTCCACACCTCCTTCACACTGTTCTACTGTTCTTGTATGTATAATTGTCCTTCCCCTGCAGATTTTCTTCTTTATTACCAACCTCGCCCATCTGATCCTTTTCTCCTGACCTCAAGGCCCCTATTTTCTTGTTCAGCATGTTTTTCTTTTAGGTCCTTTATGTAAAACAGCAAGCTATTCTGCAGGCCTCCTCAGCCTCCTCCATATTTATCACAGTACTAGTAGTAACAGAAATCTCTGAATGAGAAAAAAAAAATGTTTACATTGCCAGCAGCCACAACCACAACGTACTATGTTGAGTTTAAATTGTGCAAGAAAAATTCGCCTGCTGAGAAGATGACTCCTCCGTCTGACGGTGACTGAGGTCTTGTTGGGCATAAAAGGAAACATTAACATAAATGGTAAAATGTACCAGTTCATTTATGTTATCTGTTTGGCTATTTTGCTAATGCTAGCTCCATCACATTACGTGCGTTTGACGTAAATTGCCCACGACCGGGAAACAGCATATACTTCCGGTTAGTACAATACCGAAAGTGTGCCATTTGAGACGATACTACCCTTCTAAATTTCATACACTAGACAGCAGAGTATATAGTGCATAGTATAAGTATGGAGTGTATAGTATGTCATTTGGGACACAACTAGAGTCTCTTTTTTTATTTTTAAATAATATGATCACTCGTGGGGTTTTTTTTCTCCTTCTGGCTTATGACTGTCATTATTTACCATTTGGAGGACTGATGGAGAAGACTGAATAGATGTCAAGGAATTGGCTTCAGTAATTCAATGTATATTTCACTGCATCTTTAATGCATGCGTCCATGAAATACCGAAAATAAGGTTTTCTATACCTTCTAACCTTTAGATACAAGGTCAACAAGGTCAAAACATGCATAAAAATTGCACTTTCTTCCCATGTCAACTTCTGTGTCATTGTCATTGTGCTGTGGATGAATGACGCATGTATAAGTGGGGCTGCTTTATTGATTCAATGTGATGAAAATACAAGCTTCCTACTAGCAGGCTAATTTAATGTCCCACTTATCTATGTTTCTGCTGGAGACTATTAGCGGAGGGTGAGAAGCCACAAAAGTCTTCAGAGCACAATGTACAGAGCACATGTCTGCTCTGTTGGTATGCAGGCATAGGAATCATATACAAATTCATACACAATCGGCTAGAACAATTAAACACTTATGGTTAAAATGATTGTTATTGCCAGTTTTTAATTCAAGATAATAATGTGCCAACTTTGGCAGTTTTTTTTTTTTTTTCAAGAGCATCTTTGTATTCTGTGGTGCAGTTTTTGAGAACTCTACTCCTTTTCCCACCTCATTAATTGTGCTGTCATATTTCCATTGTTGTAGTTTGAGATGTTAATGGTCGGAATGAGAATCCTGACGAGAACTTTCAGTGTATTGTAAGGAAACATGTCTTTTGAAAATGAAAGCAATGAAACATTTATTATTGCTTGTTCTTTGCTCTGTGATGGACTGACGGCCTTGAGCCTATTGTTTCCAGGATAAGCTCCCATCAAGGGTAACCCTGATCAGGATAAAGTGCTTACTGAACATATGAAAAATGTAAGAAATTAAGCTTATGAATACGCACAACGAATTACTTTACATGTGTCATAATAGAAGGCACTAGACATGGCAATTTTAACAGCATTCTGGGGCTTGTAATGCACAATAACTTGAAGGTTGTCATGACAAAGAATAGTGCAAAGAACAGAAAACTACCAGTGGTTTGTGATCTGAATGACAAAAACAGCTTGTGGACAAAGGTGAATGGCAAGAATCATGCACGTAAACAGACAGGTCATATCTGAATTCAACATTAGTGTGAGTGTTCATTCATGTGCACTCAAGTGCTTTATTCTGATCAGGGTCATTGTGGACATTGTTGTGCCAAGCGATGCTGTGCCAAATTGGAGTGTTATCCCAGAACCTTTAATGGATTGCAGCAACTGATGATCAGGTTAGGTGATGTCAGCAAAAAACAAGAAGGCAAGTTTCCAGGGGGCACTGTGGTCTGAATCCATGTTCCTGGATTCTTGGCAGTGTGACTACGAGCAGAATGCTTTCCATACACATTAGTCCAGTTGATATCCATTGGAGAATATTTGAAAAGCATGATGTACAGTATGTATGGTGAACATTGTTGCTAACCAAGTTCATACCTTCATTGCAATTTATTTACATTCACATGGACCACCAGCATTATAATCTACCATGTCACCAAGCTTGTATATATCATTCAACATTGCTGCTAAAAGCATCAAGCATCTTGTAGAATACATGCTAATGCAAATACATGCTGTTCTGAAAGGTATAAGGAGACACAATCTTCTACTAGATACAGTGGTGCTTGAAAGTTTGTGAACCCTTTTCTAGAGAATTTTCTATATATCTGCATAAATATGACCTAAAACATCATCCGATTTTCAAACAAGTCCTAAAACTACATAAAGAGAACCCAATTAAACAAATGATACAAAACTATTATACTTGATAATTTATTTATTGAGAAAAATAATCCAAAATTACATATCTGTGAGTGGCAAAAGTATGTAAAAAGAGTCATGTGTTTTCAATCAATGGGATGACAATCAGGTGTGAGTGAGCACATTGTTTTATTTAAAGAACAGGGGTCTATCTGATCTTCACAAGTCTGATCTAAACAAAACTTTTGTGGAAGTGCATCATGGCATGAACAATGGAGATTTATGAGGACCTCAGAAAAAGAGTTGATGATGCTCATCAGGCTGGAAAATGTTACAAAATCGTCTCTAAATAGTTTAGACTCCACCAATCCACAGCCAAACAGATTGTGTACAAATGGAGGAAATTCAAGACCATTGTTATCCTCCCCAAGGAGTGGTCGACCAACAAAAATCACTCCAAGGGCAAGATGTGTAATAGTCCATGAGGTCCCAGAGCAATTGCTAAGCAACTAAAAATGAGATGATTAAAATGAGAGGCGTTATGTTTGGAGAAAGGAAAACACTGCATTCCAGAATAAGAACTTTATCCTTATCTGTGAAATATGGTGGTGGTAGTATCATAGTTTTAACAGGGCCTGTTTTGCTGCATCTGGGCCAGGACAGCTTGTCATCATTGATGGACCAATGAATTCTGAATTATACCAGCAAATTCTAAAGGAAAATGTCAGGAAATCTGTCCGTGAATTAGATCTCAAGAGAAACCGGTTCATGCAGCAAGACAGCGATCCTAAGCACACGAGTTGTTCTACCAAAGAATGGTTAAAGAAGAATAAAGTTAATGTTTCGGAATGGTCAAGTCACATTCCTGACCTAAATCCAATAGAAATGTTGTGGAAGGAACTGAAGCAAGCAGGCCTTGTGAGGAAACCCACCAACATCATAGAATTGAAGCTGTTCTGTACTGAGGAACAGACTGAAATTCCTCTAAGCCGATGTGCAGGACTGATCAACAGTTTCCGGAAATATTTAGTTGCAGTTGTTTCTGCACAAATGGGTTACACCCGATACTGAAAGCAAAGGTTCACATACTTTTGCCACTCACAGATATGTAATACTGGATCCTTTTCCTCAATAAATAAATGACCAAGTATAATATGTTTTGTCTCATTTGTTTAATTGGGTTCTCTTTATCTATTTTTAGGACATTCACTGTGCCTATTCATAAGCTTCTAGATAGTACACACTTATCTTTCTGATGTAGGCACATGAGCAACATGTATCATATGCAGCTTGTTTGCTAATTGGGAAGATGTCAGATTCTGATGGTAGTCAGTCATGTGCTATCCGGCTTAATGATTCCCCTAAAAGGTTATGTCAATTAAGCGATGATGAAAATCACAATGTGCTGACATTTTCCCAATTAGCAAACAAGGGTGTTGCGAAGTTGTTGAGACACAAATGTGCATGACATGCTAACATATGTGCACTATCTGGAGTGGTTATTTGGGAACATTGCTGATTCTGAGAATGTGCTGTGGTTAGTGGATTAAGGTTTAACAACACTGTTGTTTGTTATCCATTAATGAGATGGAAAACCAGGTAAACCTAATAAACCTCCCAAATGTTTTGGACCATCTTAAAGGGTTATATTGATTGTCTTGCTCAACCCCAACTAAAGCTTGGCTATTTTGAGAGCTGACAGATATCACCTGTAGAGAATCCAAGCAGGGACCTCAGCATGCTTAATTTCTAAAGCTTTGAAGGTTTTGCCTTTCAAAGCACAGAGGCTACAAAATGCTGTTAATGAGGGTATATATTGTAGAAGGAGTTAATGTAGGAGTGTAAAAAAGAAAAGCAATTTAAGATCAATACCTTGGTTTCCACATTAGTTTACATTTGATCATTAGTCTATTTTTCTCCTTTATGGCTTTTCACTTCTTTCCAGTTCAGAAGCCTTTGCAGGTGACAGACGTGCAGTCATAGGATAATGATGTCCTTTAGGGATAAAAGTCACTGCTATAAATAATTTAGGCATCGGTGTGGAAAACAGCGTATTGTGCTGGTGTCATTATGATACAATGTTCCAGCATGCACATATTTCCTATGTTAATAGCAGACTAGTCGTGTATATTTCTTCCAGGAAGGTAAAACAGTGACAGGGTGCTACAGTACCTCTACCATCAGCTGCTTGCATGCAGTAATTACTTAATTGCATGTGTAGAACAAGTTCTACATTTGTGCATAAGAACAACCAGTACGCACAAGAAAATTTAGATTTATCACATGTGCGTATGCACAGTTGTATATAATGGATGTTGATAAATTCCACACATTCTGAATTATTGTGCTGGTGCATGGCCACACTCATTTGCTTTATATAGTATATAACGTCCCTTTAAAAAGCCCAGTAGTCTGCTGGAGAAGCCACTTGTCAGTCCTTCCAGGATTTTGCGATCGCAGTAATTAACTAAGCAGTATTCGGAGGAGAATGCAATTTTTCAAAATTACCACAGTTTTCTGCAATTTTGGGCCAAGACGCATCATGTGATCACAACACGCATTCAGGCAAAGCCTCTCCAATTCACATGCGTCGAACATGAGTAAAGCTAAAAGTTCTCAATTTACCAACAAGTATCATGCAAAACAATATTGTGCAATTACAATTTTGCCAAATTCAAGTAGTTTTCCACAAAAATGC
>JANDJT010000071.1:14291960-14324192 GCA_024331685.1 Stegophilus panzeri
AACATTCAATAAGTTAAGAAATCTTACTTTAATCTTCAGAATTTAGTTCATGTGTTAATGTTAATTTGAGTAATGTGGTTTCTGTTTGAGACCAGTTACTGTGAAACAACTTGTTGAAATGGAGAGAATAAAGTTTTTATTTGCATTTTTATATTGCAGTTTTATATTGCAAGGCATAAAAGGCAGAACTATCGGTTATCTGTATCGGCCGATATCACTCTGAATAATCGGTTATCGGTATCGGCTGAGAAATTTAGTATCAGTGCATCTCTAGTTGGTCAACGCTTTAGATAATGTTTTAAAATCAATACAGATACAGGATGCCAAAAAAAGAAGCCAAGGTCTCCTGAGTCTTTTGATCAATACTCAGACAAGACATCATAAAAGTCAGGGCCAGTTAAGTTCCAGAAACATTTGCAGAATTCTGATGAAAGGTATCCAGCCCAGGTGACTCACCATTGTTCTGTATTCGCACAGCTCTTGTTATCTCACTGAAAGTCAGTGGGCTTTATAAATCCCATCTGTCCTCCTCTGAGAGGAGCTCAGCAGCTAGAGAGTTGTCACCAGCCTCTGACTGATAGTTTCTCATAAAATGAAATTGCAAATGAATGCATTTCTTGTGGGTCCATTGTTTCTTTGTCATCTTGGAGTCTTAGCTGATAGAGGTGCTTCATCTCTCTTGCCTTATTTTCTAGTCTTAAAAGAGCAATAGGGGAATCCATGTTGTGAAGCTGTGAATACCTGTCTCATATGAGAGCACCCTTGCCTCCTTCTTCTAACAAATTCTTTAAAGCTTACTTGAGTGGTGTCCGTGAAATTTGATCCATCTCTGTTGTTGTGGCTGCTTTTCTCAAGGATTTCTTGTTTGAGGGCCATAATTTATTTTTGAACTTTTAAGGCTCTGGTGCTATGTTTAATTTATTGTTTGCAAAATTTCATTATCTGTGCTTTGTCTATGTCCCACCGCTGACTTAATGTCTGGAAAACTGATAATTCCTCTCACCAAGATTTTGAATGAGTGTCCAAAAAAAATAGTACTGCTGAAAAATGAACCTTTATTGGCCACTTAAAAGATCAAGCCTCGCTCCAGACACCATTTTACTCCAATTTTTTCTCCCCAATTTGGTCACCTGCCAATTCCCACCCATCAGCCAGCTCTCTCCTATCATAAAACAACTACCAACTGGGGTAGGGGAAAGGTACACGTGCTTCCTCTGAGAAATATAAAGCCAGACAAAGGCATCTCGATTGCTACTCATTCTGTGTCAATGTGTTCCACATACATGACGCCTGCATACACACGCGATTGACTGGTGTTACTGTGATTGACCGGGTAGTTAGAGTATTCCATCACTTCCACCCCAATTTTGCTCCCTTGGCTCCCAGACAGGGATGGCTCTGGCATTCTCAGGATTCAATCTTGAGATCCACTTGCTTAGAGTTATGATATCAAAGAGTAATTTGAAAGTTGGCTGTCTGATGACTTTTGGAAATGTTTAAGGAGAAGCATTTTGAAGGCTGTACTGTGAAAGGTAAAAAATTAATGCTAATGAAGAACACTGAGTGAAGGCTAATCTTCAGCTATTTAATTTATATCAGAAAGGTGAACCTGCTTACACATGATTTCAGCTGCACGCCTCCTTCAAAGCTAGTGCTGATGAATAGATTTAGACTGTTTCTGCAGTCCTTCTTTCCGCTGAGCCATACAGCTGCATAGAGAGCTCATGCCAGCTGCAGCTGACATTTAAGAGAGAGCAAAATGTGTGTATCACATTTTGATATTTATTAATCACTAAACCAAGAGGCCTAATTCTCCTGGGATATAAAACATACATCAAAACCATATAGGAATTGCAATACTAAAATGTAGAACTTGGAAGTAACAATCAGGACTCGAGTTAGGGACTGGGACTCAAGTCATACTTAAGTTGCATGTTGCCCTGACTTGACTCAAACTAGGGAGGCTTGTGAAATTTCAGCCTTAATAAAAATGACCAAAAATTAAGTTAGGATTGACAATCTTAATGTGTAATGCTTTGTGATTGTCATGCTCAGTAATTCATTGCACGGCTAGTTGCATTGCAAGCAGTGATTGAAGAAGGGCTGTTTTCAACGTGTGGCTAAAGTTAAAATTTATCCAGGACTCAAGAGTTTTCTTTTGCCACAAAGTTTTAAACGTGGGCAGTAATTTTATGTAATAATAATTATATGTAGTGACAATGCTTACATAGTATTCCATATTTTTAACCACTAATAAGAAGCATCACTGAGAACACATACTTCATATCTCATACCCTTTGCTAGGAGGAACATCAGTGTTCATTAATTTGGAAGGAAAATTGAGAGAGAGAGCTTCCTGCTACATGTTTTTAACATGACTTTAAAGGGCATAAAGGGCCTAGGCTTGGCGGAGACCCAGTCTGTGGCTCTGACACTGTCTCTAACTTCATCTCTTCATCTTTCCTACCAGATTTGGTTTGGATAAGAAGGCAAAATAATGTTATCTGTGTTAATCCAAGGCTGTTGTATCATGATCAGGGTTGCATTAGCAAGATTTGTAACAATTTGTTTTGTTTTATCTACTGTACATGACATGTATCTCTTTCTGTCACAGCCTGAACCCTTACAGTTATGATGAGAGCTGTGTGTCGAGCAGTGTGGATCACCTTCCACTGGCAGCACTTCCCCTCCTTGCTATTGCAGCACCTCACTACCAGGATGCTGTGGCAATAGTTATCACCCAAGCCAATAAGGTCTACCACAGCTTCCTGCAGTCCCCTGAAGGACAAGGCTTCACTGGCCAGGTTGGTCTGCTGTGGATCAGAATCAGATCAGATTAAAAACAAAAAAAACAAAACTATTTTATTTTACTAGCTTTGATTTGATATGTCTCACAATATCCCAGTTACAGCTTTGGTACTGAGAAGCTGTTCTAATCTGGTCTTAGTACAGCATTAAAATGCAACCTTCATCACAGTAGTAATGGGGAGAATTTGATGGGGGAGTGTGAGTCATCACTGATGAGTCATCCCACAGTAGGAGAGGACTCTGCCAATTTGTCCGGATTCCTTAGCCCACATGATAATTGCAGTAATACATGATTGTTAATTTACAATGCACAAATGATTTGTAGAGGAAGTGTCCTTTGTTTATATTTATATTCAGTGTGCATCACCTGAGTGGACCAAAACATTGGGATACTGCATGACTCACAAATTAACCTCCTGATCAAGAAAAAAAACATACGCATCTGAGATTAGGCTCTGAATTTGCCAATGTGTTTGTCATAGACTTTCCCAAATTCAAATGAAATCCAAGCACAGTTACTGCATGTCATAAGTAATTAAGAAGCCATAACAGTTGTTTTGTTGCTGTAATTAAGGTTATTGACAGTCCTATTGAGCTGTGGCCACCAATAAGATCTCCTACTGTGGAGCTCTGTGTTATAGCACACTGTTTTTGCTGTAGGATCTGATTTGTTTGTGTGTGTGTGTGTGTGTGTGTGTGTGTGTGTGTGTGTGTGTGTGTGTGTGCTTTTGACCAGGTGTGTCTGTTGGGTGACTGTGTGGGTGGCGTGCTATGTTTTGATGCACTGTGTTTCAGCAACAGCCCACAGCATGACACGCCTAGTCACAGAGGGAGACACAACAGTATGGAGAGCCTAAGGGTGTGTATTTCACGCTAAAACTACTGTGTAGCTTGAGGCTGGATTCTGGCTGTAAGTTTACATGGATCCATTCCAAAGTTGTCTCACTCCACTCTTGTCTGTCCATTACTCACGTGATTGGTTATTGTTTTCTGGTTTCAGTATAAGTTCCCTTTTTAATCCAATTTTGATTTTGTTTCCTCAGAAGCACCATATCATAATATGACTCTTGTAGTGACTGTATTACTCTTGAAATACATTCCACTATTTAAAAGGAATTGGATTTTTTTTTGTACTTAGGTAAAAGTGTTATGTAGTTGTAATGGTGATTCTTTTCTCCTGGCTGTATTGTATGCTCCCATCCAACACAGAATAACCCAGGGCTTCTAGAAGAGGCCAACTTGGGTCTATGCTCCAGTAAGCGCCTCAGCAAAAGCAACACTGACATTTCAGCCCCTGATGGGAGTCGTGTCAGGAGGAAACGGCTCACCCGCAAACAAAGTGACTCGTGTGCGATTGACTCATCCAAGAGCCAACAACATCCAATTCTCAGCAGGCAAGTTTCACAAACACAACAAATTCTCGTTTTCATTGGAATTATGGCCCATTCTTGTCCCAACTAAGGTAATACAAGATAAGAATACTTGCATGTATGTTACATTTTCTCAGAATTTCATACATGCATTTAAATCAACTGAATACATCAATTTAGTCTGATAAGCTTGAGCATGTGTGTGTAGCTGGCACTTGGCCATGGTCTCAGTGAATGTGTCAGTCTCCTTCAACCTGCCATTATGTGGCCCATCTGCCTTCCACAGCCTTATACCATCTGTTCCTGTATAAACATGCACTATGTGCATTTACTGCTGTTTTGAAATTTCCCACAGTTGCCTGAGATTCTCTGTGACGTAGAGTAATGCTGCTCTTGGGGATTCCTTGCAGTAGCTAGGCACATGGCAGTGAGTGCCAAAAGTGTGACACCAGCCCCTCCTATGTGTCTGACTCTCTGCAACCCAGGTCAATTTGGATGCTCATTGTAGAATTCACAAACGAGAGCTGAATCCAGCCTTTGCTTCTAGTTTCTCTGATGCTGCTGAGAAGCAACAGCTCATCTCTTGGCCACTTGAGCACTTTCCCGTGCCCTCTTGTACCTTGCCATCACTGCCTCTGGAGAAGGCTGTCTGCAGTTGTTAGCTGGGAAAGCATGGAGGCTAATGTCCAAACTGTGCTTCATAAGACTGGATACTTACAGAAGCAATGATGAGTTGATTATCTGCCCAAATAAGAATATACGCCTAGATAGTGGGATTGTACAACAAAACACATTGCAGAAACATCTACAGACTCTGCTGATTCTCTCAGTCTGCCCTTTTGCCCCTGGGATATGAATCCCTGCGATTAGAAACCATGGAATGGAGATTACAGACCTGGTCTTGGTCATAGCAAATAATGGGAAATCTTAAAGTCATCAGCATTCAACCTACTCCAGGATGTCTGACCAGGATTTGATTTGATACAAAGTTGTTCTCCCTCTGACTCTCTGCCTCTGATATATCAGTTTTCCAAGATAGGGCACTTGTCTTTGCATTGTTGGAGCCTGGTTGGTAGGTGAGGACAAAATCAAAATTAAAAAAGTTAAGGGAAAAAACATCTAGCTTCCTTTATTAAAATGTCAAATCAGTGATGCCACTCTTCCAAGGCTAATATTTCCTGCTCCTGTGTAAAATAAGCACAAGACTGGGTTAGCCACCAATTTTTGAAACCATCTCCAAAACTATACTGTATATGGAGCTTCACCATGAATGATTATGAGGGGTTTGGATATTGAAAGATGTAACATCTCATTACAGTAATTTCTGTTGTATCCAGTTTTTAATATAAATTCTAGAAACGGACCTGTTGATACATGGCACCTCCATCTCACAGCTCATTCTTGGGAGAGCTGAAGTCAAAGATCCTATTTCCACATATTTTTAACAAGGTTTGTCAAGGATGATGACTGAGGCTGCTTTATATTACGGATGATATAGACTTTTGTGATAGACTTTTATGATAAAGAATTTGCCAGGATTTTGTTCAGGTTTAATACCTGTTCCAGACACCTATCCTATTATTGTTTTCATTAGAGTCTTCAGTGTATGTGATGAGTTTTGTAGGCAAATCTTATTTATTATGTTATCATCAAACTATGAATCGGTTTTGCTTAGTATTGGTAAATATACACTGGCCATAAAAACGTATTCTTTAGATAGAGCTGTTTTATACGTGCATTAATATTGTGTGTGTGTGTGCGTGTGTGTGTGCGTGTGTGTGTGCGTGTGTGTGTGCGTGTGTGTGTGTGTGCGTGTGTGTGCGTGTGTGTGTGCGTGTGTGTGCGTGTGTGTGCGTGTGTGTGTGTGCGTGTGTGTGTGTGTGTGTGCGCGTGTGCGCGTGTGCGTGTGCATGTGTATGTGTGTAGTCTGGTTCAGGATGGAATAGACCTAAGCACTGGAGGAAGCAGTCCATTGTTGAATCCAGGCCGTTTTGACTTTGAGGTGTCAGAATGTTTCCTGCTAGGCTGTCCACTTGGACTAGTGTTAGCCATGAGACGCACAGTTCTTCCTTCGGTCGAAGGTGAGTTTGTTATACTAAAGCACCACACAGCCTGTCGCACATTGTCTTCTCCATGCACTATTAGCTTACACCTGGCAGACAGTCCAGTTCTTCATGAAGAGTGAATTGCAGTCACCACATGTCACCACATTACAGTGGCTAGCCTTCAGTTTCACTACATTGTTCTATAGAAAACAACCTGTTTATTAAAACAACTGTAATTATATGCAATATTTTCAACCTTTTTGTTGTAGTGACTCAGCTGCAGCCTGCCTGCTCTCAGATCTTCAACCTGTTCTACCCCTCTGACCCGTCAGCCTCCAGACTGGAGCCCCTTCTGCATTCTCTCTTTCACCGGCTGCCTCCATTCACTGTTCCACGATACCAGCGCTACCCGCAAGGCGATGGCCGCTCTACCCTCATTGGTGAGGCAAATAGACTAATAGCTTTGCTTCTCTATGTTGGGCCACTATTTACCACCCAGCAGTTTTCATGCAAGTGGCAACTACTAATACTACAGGATCTAAGGACCCCCTCCTGTTTAAACAGTCTTTGAGAGGATGTTTTATTTGCTAGCTGGCAAGCTGCATTTTGATGTCCCAGCTAACAGCAAATAAATATAAATACAATGGAAATATAAATAAAGTCATTTGCAACCTTTGAGCAGTGTATGTTCACAACAATGGAGAGACAATCCGTTATGAAGCTTCCAGAAAATACATCATGCTTACAGGAAAGTCACTGAGACATATTTCTGGGACCAAGTTTAGGTGAAAAAGTGTTATTTATTATGTTCCATGCATAATTTTATGTTACCAACTAAAGGCATGAATATGAAAACTGAGATTTTTAATTGTGATTGGAGCGGTGTGTATGACTTACAGCTTCCAAGAAAAGCAACTACTGACTTACAGTTACATGACCTAATTAATAGCCTATTGACAGTAAGGAAAAAACAATTATGTGTTGAGGATCGATATCAGTAAACATCCTCACACACATTCTGCTTTAGTGCAGTAATTAATTACCACATGGTGTGGGTCTGGAGCCGCCCCATGGGTAAGGTAGTTTCATCATTACAGTCATAACAGATCCGCTCTGCAGGTCTGGGATTAATGTGTGTAATATCCAGGAATAGCTGGCCTGTTTGTTTGTCAATGGTTTTCTGGACACACACCATTGTGGATTAGTTCCAAATGCAAATCATTTATTCTACATGTATAAATTATAACATGAAGATGAAAAGTATGGTTGACAGACAGGTGAAATTTTTTAACATTCTCAGACCATTACATTACTTGAGTCTCTCAGTATTCTGTCTCTCAGCGTTCCCTCTCTTTTACTTGTCACAGCTCTACCAAATTGCCTTTACTGCGCAAATGCATGAGTGGTCTATATATGACTGTATTTCACCTGATTTTTTTTGGTTCTGATCTCTAAGCGCTCTCTTCAGTGTTCAGAGAGTGGAGACCCAGGTCCTTTATTTGAATCCTTTCAGCTGACTAGCTTTTTCTCTCCAACACAAACTTTCTCTTTCTCTCCCATGCTCTCTTTTGTCTCTCGTATTATCCTTCATCTGTTAGTCGCTTACATTCTTTCACAGTGTTTAGACAGAGGCAGAAAACAAAAGACAAAATAGAGAAGTGTGCAGACAAGAAAACAGTGTATGTAGGATACTAGTGTCTATGGCCCTGTATTGGTACTTGGTATTAACATCCATCTCGTGTGATAGGGTCACAGGTGGACAGCAGTAATGAATAGCTGTTCACACCTGCTATTTTCATGTGTCTTGAAGACATTTGCAGTGACCACTTATGACCACGCATTTCTTCAGTAGCAGGATTACAAAATCTTCCAATGTTATTTCAAAACCAGACCCAAAACTAGCCAACATCAAACAAAAAATTCAAATAAAGTGTTTATATTTAGATGGCATTCTCAAATTAAATCATTTGGAACTCTGGTGGTAGATTAAATTTAGATTCATACTGTCATCGGGATGCGAGGCATTGCATGCAGGTTTCAACAATCACATAAGCTAAAAGAGAGGGAAGTTAAAACCCAAAAGAAAATATGAGCTACACATATCAGTTTACACTCTGGGTTGCAAACAGTCAACCTCAGCTATTCTGAAGGGTTATTACAATGATCTATCTCTGGAGTTCTCTTTTGGTAATAAAATAAGAAACTAAGATGCTGGGTAAATATAATAATCAGCTAATTAACAGCCCTGCCTGAGTTGAACTGAGCGTGTTAGAGCAGGGAAAACAAAAAACGTGCTGGACAGGGGATGGGACCAGGGTTGGGAACCTGTGACATATAAAGCTTGCACCACTACATCTGTATTCTTCTCTTGACTCCAGGCTCTCTAATGAGGCAAGATGTCTCTAATATCTCTTGTGCTGAGCAAAAACATCTGTGGAAAAAGCCGGGCTTAGAAAGCAATGGTTTTCTCAGCAGAACTCTATGCTATAAACAAAATGGCCCAATTTATTTTGCAGAGTCAGTAACAAAGTGGATGCAGGAGCCTACACCTGATAAAAGATAAATATAGTATGTCAGCAGTGGCACCCCATTAGCATTTCTTCTGACCAAATCTATCCCAGCTCAGTGACGAATCTACCTTAGCTGCCTTCTATATGCCTTGGGGGAGTGGTTCAGCTTCTAGTTTCTGTGATACAGGGGCTACAGTCTTAAAGATTGATATATGGAAGGTAGGATCTATCCTTATCCTTATTTATCCTAAAATCCTTTTAATAGTTCTTTTTTTTTTTTTTTTTTTTTTTTTTTTGCTGTCACATTTTCTAAGTCACTGTTGCCTTTTTGGTTGTTAATGTCTTTTGGACATATTGGCTACTGTATCAAGCACCTCTACAGTATGCCTATTACAATGGGTAATTCAGAGGTAATTCAGTACGGTCCAAGATCAGAACACAGGAAGTCACAAGCAAAATTAAAGAGAGTAATGGCTTAAATTTACTAGAATATATTAAGACTTTGCTGCAAGCACCAAGTAAATTAATATATACAGACACAGCACAAATGTGAGCTGCATGTGAGAGTGATGAGGAATCATGACAATGGATGAATTTGGAAACTGATAGTCTGAAGCTGGTGTATAGAATGGGTATTGCAGTGTGTGTGAATTTGGCAATGACATACACGTTAAAGTGCCATTTATCTGTACATGTATTTGACTTTTGAGAGACAATACCAGGCCTGGAAAACAATGCAAACTTACGAGCCTCAGCCTGTGCCAAATTGATCCACTTAGAACTTACACATACAGCAACCTGCTTTGTACATCACTGCTGTCTCACTAGGCTTGCTAATAAGAAGAGCTAGTTGTTCTAGTAGCTGGTTGTTTGGCTCTGTGATGAATAACAGGCTGTGTGGTGGAGGCAAGCAGGTACAGGGACACATTAATTCAGAAAAATCAGCGAAGCGTAAAAGCCGAGTGCTTACATTAGAAAGCCTGTTTAAGTCTCTTTTTCTCAACAGTCACAGTAGTAAAAGTAGGGCAGGTTGATACCTAGGAAATCAGGTCAATTGAATAAGGTCATTGTTTCTATTTACAGAAAGTGGTTAAGTGGTTGACTGTTTACTGTTTTTTTTCCCCACTTGGTCATCAATGTGCATCAATGCAAAACATTCAATCTGCATATAAAATGAGATAAACCCTAATCCGGATTATACTGAGAACTGCTAGAAAGTTATTAATTATCCAAGCCTGTTGGAAAGACTTGCCAGTGTGTTGTGAATAAGCAGCAAAGCATGAAATTCTATCTACACAATGTGGAGCACTGATTCATTTTAACTGAAACATTTCTCCCCATGTTGCCTTTTCACATCTCTCCCCTTCTAGCTGATGACATCCATGGCCACCCTGATGTGTTCCTGGATGAAGAAACAGTGCTCCCATTCTCTCCGAGGGTAAATGACTCAGAGGGAACAGTGAAGCAGGTGGTTGGCAGAGGCCGCAGGGCAAGTCTGACCAGCACAGACAGTCAGGCATCCGGCTGCTGGGAGAGCAAGCTCAGCTGCATCACTGCCAACAGTGAGTGTGTAGGCACACTCTGTTATACAAGCTAAACTCACCCACACCCACTCAGAACTGCTATTCTATCAGTCATATTCTAAAGGTTAAGCTACAGATGAAATACATTTACAATAACAGCTAATATATATTATGTATGCATGTGTCTGTGTGTGGGTTTCAGTCTCCAGTATCTGGTGGGGCTCTAAACGGCTGGACTATGCACTTTATTGTCCGGATGTATTGACTACGTTCCCCACTGTGGCTCTGCCTCACCTGTTCCATGCCTCCTACTGGGAATCTACTGATGTGGTGGCCTTTCTTCTCAGACAAGTAATACATAAATCTAAGATCGTCCTCTCTGTATTATGGCACAAATATGCCTCTGTGTTGTTTTCAAATATTTCATCATTTCATCGTTTTGAACTGTTGTCCACTACACAGGAATGAAGATTTACAGTTGAGTCATAATTTTACAACATATGCCTGGCAGAATCTGCTAAATGTAAAAAAAAAATAATGTTTTTTATGTAGTCATGCCCTGAATAAACTATTACAAACATTCACTAATGCTCAAGAAGGCAACACACTACATTAAGAGCCAGAGGGATGTAAACTTTTGAACAGGATGATTGGTATAAATTATTTTGTTTAAAGATTGTTTTATTTTTATTTTTATTTTTTTTTTTTTTTAACATTTAGTACTGCCCTTCAGAAGCTACATAAGATATTTACATGTTTCCCAGAAGACAAAATAATAACAATTTACACCGATGATCTTGTTCAAAATTTTACATTCCCCTGGCTCTTAATGTAACGAGTTGCATTCTTAAGAATCAGTGAATGTTTGCACCTTGTAATACGTAAGTGTGTACCAGTCCCTCAGTTGTCCTCATTGTGAAAAGATGGACCTCAAAATCATATAGCCACTGTTGGAAAGGGATCAGATATGCAGATGCTGGTAAAACAAAGAATGTGCAGGACCTGGAGGATTTTTCTGAAGAACAGTGGGCAGTTTAACTGTGCAGGACAAACAAGGGACTCATGAACAACTATCACAAAACATTAAAAAACAATCATTGGTCCTCCAGGTAACAACACACAGTATTAAGAACCAAGCGTATGTAAACTTTTGAACTGGTTCATTTGTGTAAATTCAGTTTTTATTGTGTTCTGTGAACTATATGTATACATCTGTTATGTGAACTAGCTTATTCAGGGCAGTACAAAATAAATAATAAAAAATGCAATTTTTATGATCCCTCTTTTTTTTTAAATTTATTAACTTGTTCAAGATTCTGCAAGGCATCTGAAAACTCATGACCTCAACCGTATGTAATTGCTACGCATGCTAGACTCCCAGTTGTACATTACTTGTTTAATTTCTTTATGCTTAATATTTTGAATATACCAAAAGCAAGAGTTCCCATTTATGGTATAGAACGGCATTGCACCTTGTATTACTGGGTTATAGTAGGCTGGATCTTCAAAGAATGAAAGAATAATGAATAATGGAAAGAGGGTTTTAACATTGTTAACTACTTTTGTAGTCAAGTATCAGAGAAAAACATCACAGTTTAATTGTTTTATTAAAGCTATTTTCTAATTTATGGTCTCAGGACTTAATTCATTTGTACTATGTAGTTCAATATTATTGAAAAATCTAACTGAAGGATGAGAGAAGGTACACAGGATAGATCCTTTTCAAACATTCATATCATTATGCAAAACTGGCAACACACTGACTCTTTTATTTTCAAACAGATTAGTTTATTATTGGGACAGAGCCTGTTTTTTTTTAGTCTGGGATTTTTTCAGATGTCTGAAAACAGACCTGGTATTTATATGATGTAATAGATTATAAAAATACATTGATCATTGGTTGCCCATGTGTGGTTGTGTGATTGACAGGTGATGCATTGTGACTGTGTGAAGGCTCAGGAGGCAGACAGCTCAGACTGCATGTCATTTTCCCCTTCCAGCCCCAGAGAGAAATGGCTACGGAGACGCACACATGTTAAGCTTAGAGTGAGTGGTACACCAGTGCCTCTGACTAAACCCAGAAGTGAGGTAACTGCCGACATAAATACAGAATGTGTCTAAGGAAATAAAGTTTTAAAACAGGATTTTTTCCAGTTTATAATGAATTACAGCTAATATATTTCACCAGTTGCTTCAGTTCTGTTAAACATGCTTGCAGTAGATATCATGCTAATGTTTATCTTGAATGCAGCTATATGCTCGCGGTATTCATTTTTTCCTGATTTGATAATCTGCCCATCCCTACCCAGTAACTAGCTTTCCACTGTCATGTGGTAACTACGGACTGGGGAAGGTGAAAGCTAGTATGTGCTTCTTCACAAGATGTAAAGCCAGCCACTGCATCTTCTCAATTGATTGCTTCTGCTGTGTCACAGAGCAGCTGTGCATAGATATGACACCTAGATGCTGCTTTGGCCGTGACATATTTTTATTGTTGCCCTCTCGGTGGGGATTTTATAGAAATCATATCATCCATGAAGATTTTTATGTAAATGCCAGCACACTGGACAGAATTTTGATATAAGACTGTACATTAAAAAGGAGACTAATTGACTAATATTTGAAAGCTCGTGTGGTTTGGTAATTTATAGTTGGATTTCAGATTTGGATTTGTGATTGAATGCATTGACTTAGTTTGTCAGCTAGGCTATGTTTATCATGATTTAATTAAGCTAGCTTGAGACATCTGCCATGTTATATTTAGCTTTCATTGTTACTTGATCAATTTATATCCATGTAGTAAAGCTATTTTTAGATTAAGCTTATGACTGTGATTTTGTACAATTTTCATATTGCTGATTTCTGTTATATGAATTTTTTAAAAACTTTTCTTAACCTTTTCTTGGTTCTGATTTATTACTAGGATTTAGGTTTTTTAAGTGTGTAGTACTTTTAAAAGTATAAATTTCAGTCAAATTCAAGATAGTTTAAGTCAGGCAGGCCTTGTTTGTGATCGGTTCTCTCCTGTGCCTCAGACTCGCTCGTCTCCTCCTTTCCAGGCAAACCCGTAAGCATATCTCAGACCTTTGTAAAACAAATTTTACCGGAGTAGATCGGCATCTCTCCATAGACTTGCACTGGCTTCTGAGTGATACACTAATGTGTTGGGTTGTTGACGTATGAAAGTAGTTAGTAACAGCGGCATTTAGATTTCCTATATTTGTGGCAGTTGAACTCAGAGGAAAGCAACAGTTATTATATCCAGTTTTATGCCTCACTAGTTGCTACTGTGAGGTAAAAGATCTAGTTAACTGTAAGCAGTAGCTCTGAGAATTTAAATGTTAGTATTCTGGTTGGTTTATGCTTGCAGTCTGGCTGTCTCAGTTGTTCAGTTTCACTAAAAATGAGATTTATTGTTGGAGAGTGGCATTAATGCAAAAGACTTTGTGGAGAGAGGACACTCTCTTATGGAAGAACCCTGCACTGCATGAACATGCCTTTTTGTGACATCATAATATATTCCACTGAATAAATGAAGAAAAGATGAAATGTGTAAGCTCTGTTTCTCCTTTACAGAATGTCACTGCCAACCACAGAGTGAATGATGTCATTGCGACTGAGGAAGGGCCTCAGACTCTGGTTGGTCGCTTTATGTACGGCCCTCTAGACATGGTTACTCTGACAGGAGAGAAGGTATGAAAGCAATGTTCATTAGCCTCATCAGTCAGAAACACTTGTGAGGTCTGTGTATAGTTATACTTAGTCTAATATTTCTGTCTTTTTTTTTCTACCTCTTATCTCTGTAGGTGGACATATATTTAATGACACAGCCTCAATCAGGGCGCTGGGTGCACTTTGACACTGAGGTCACCAACAGCAATGGCAGAGTGTCCTACACTATCCCTGACAGCAAAAAGCTGCCTGTGGGAGTTTATCCTATTAAAATGATTGTCAAGTAAGTTTATGTAATGTGCCTATTTTCTGAAGTACCCTAAAGATTATTTTTGTTTCTATGTTTAATAGTTGATGGCTGTTTTATTCACATAATTGGCATAATTTGCCAAATTGAGACTGTCTGTGTAGGCTTTGTTTTGAATGAGCAAATTTCTAAAATGCTTGGTTAAAGGTGGATGCAGAGCAACTCTTAAGTAGGTGGTACACTTGTTTTCATGGCCATTTATCCTATTCACCCTCTTTCCTTTTTTTTCTGTTTCTGTTTATTCCTCTCTTATTTCTCTGCTTTGACCTTCAGGGGAGACCAGACGAATGCAGAAGCTTTCCTGACTGTGCTGCCACGGGGAATGGAGTGTGTGGTGTTTAGCATTGATGGATCCTTTGCTGCTAGCGTCTCCATTATGGGCAGTGACCCTAAAGTACGGGCTGGTGCTGTGGATGTGGTCAGGTGAGTATTAATTAAAGAGAGAAATATAAACAGTTGCAGAAAAATAAGATACAGAACAGGTAAAAGAGAAAGTAGATTGATGGAATGGATTACATAAAAATAAGATACTTGAATATTTACCTTATTAAACATCAGCTAGCATATCACTGTTAGCAACTGACAGTTTCATGGAGGTCTTCTAGAAACATAAAATGAATTAAAATTCATAGAATTTTTAAAAGTCTATGATCTACAACTAGAAAGACATATTTTGCACAATGGGCTGTATTCAGGGTTGGCAACTTAAGTCAGCCACTAAAGTTCTAGGATAGTCTAAAACATTGTTGGTGGCACACCACTCAGAGAGCACCAACACCAAACACCATTCAGTGAATTATTCGCACGGTCTGTTTTGTTTGGAAAATGAAAAAAACAAAGCTCCATTAAAAATGGTGTCATATAAGAAAAAATGCTGCCTTGCATAGTATTTTTACAGAATGTGTCATTTGAGTGCCATCTACTGTGCAGTTTAAATGCTTCTATAAGCACCGCCTCCTTAGCCAACCACATATTATTTTTATTTTGAACTGCTCCAGTTACTTTAGTTATCTGCTCCAACAGTTCAATTATCTGTACAGTTCGTCAGTTCAGTGTGTTTACTTTTATATGTTTTATTACAAGTCAGTTAAACTGAGTTCTTTGTATTAGACTTTGAAGCATTCTTTTCAAATGTATCTCAATCATAATTGAACTGTATTTTTTTTTTTTTTTACACAGGTCAGGGACATGCAGAGAAACACCTGGAATTATTGCAGTAATATTAGATAGAAGAATATATAACCAGGGGGAATTTGAGATTTAAATAAGTAGATGTAGAAGAGAAATGAATGCTGACATCTATATAAATAATTGTTATTTTTCAGGATATAATAATTTGATATTTTTCAGGATATTTTCAAGATATCTTACTGACTTTAAGTATGAAATGAACCCATGATATTGGCTTTCTGTTAGCAAGAATGAATAATATATTTATCCATATTCATAATGAGATTAATCATGATAGAAACATAAGAGTGTTTGAACTGTAGGCTCTTAGTGTGCAGCACCCTGTCATAGTGATAAATGCCACATTTCAGTTGAATCCATCAAGGGAGGATTACTAAAATAGTGAAATCGTTGTTTAAAAAAAGAGATGTATAATCAATCTAGGCTGTATAAGCTGGGGAACAGTTCTGTGACGACATGAATATAATGATTACATGAACAAGTAGGATCAATTTACTATCCAGGGAAACTCCAGTAACCAAAGCCATCTCTGGTAAAAACCTATTAAAACAATAGACGGATTTGTTATTGTTGTAACGAATATGTTAATTAAATTAATGTATTTACGTATTGCAGAGCCTAGTAATAAAGAAGAAGTAGATTTCTAGCAGGTAGTACTAGTAGGTTCTAATAGCACCAGAAATATTAGGGGTTCTGTATTAACTCCTTACACATGCCTAATTCATCTCTGAATATGACTCTATTTCTGTAATCAATTCAGTGTGATTGTGAGGAATGGATGTTGTGTTTTGTGTTAAGACACTGGCAGGACTTGGGTTATCTTATTATCTACATCACTGGGCGTCCAGACATGCAGAAACAGAGAGTGGTGTCATGGCTTTCCCAGCACAACTTCCCCCAGGGCATGATCTTTTTCTCTGAGGGGTTGGTGCATGACCCACTGCGCCAGAAAACCATCTTCCTTAGAAACTTGATTCAGGAGGTAAGATTCTCTTTGTCTGGTGTTCTGACCTAGCCTCGCTATCAAATTGTGCGTACACATCCTTTTTCAGCAAAAGTTTCATAAGAACGTAAAAGCCACTTTTTCCATGTTGTTAGTGTCACATTAAGATCAACTCGGCGTATGGCTCCATGAAGGACATCTCTGTCTACGGCATGCTGGGTCTCAGCCCTAACCAGATATATATAGTGGGCAGACCATCCAAGAAATACCAAAACCAATGCCAGGTGATCCATCTTTTCATTCATCCTTATGTATAACAGGAATATTTTATTACTGGTGTGTCTTGTTGGTGCTCTGTTTTGCTTCCCCTTCTACTGTTTCTCTGCATCCTGACCTGACCCTGGTTTTACTATACTGTGCAGTTCCTCAGCGAGGGCTATGCTGTGCACCTTTCTTCACTGCAGTTTGGCCACCGGGCTCGGGCCAAGAAGACCTCATCAATGCGCATGGTGCTGCGTAAGAGCTCTTTTGGCCTGACGTCAAAACCGGACTTCCTCTCCAAGCGCACACACCTGCGACGTACCATGTCTGTGCAGCAGGCTGAACCTCCCATGACCTTGAATCCCAAACCGGAGCGTGCCCAGAGCCAGCCTGAGTCTAATAAAGAGACTGGGGGTAGTGAAGGAGGTGGCCATGTGATATGGGTGCGGGCAGGCATGCACCGGGGTAACACCACTCCCTGATCACACAGAAAGCAAGACGGATGAGGAAAGAGAAGACATGGTTTCTCAGTACAGTGTTTTGGTAAGTCTCTTCTCTGTTGACAGTTATGTATACTGAAAATAATGGAGAAGTTAGTATTGAGTGATGATTATGATTTGTCTCCACTTTTGTCAAGATGAGACAGAATTTTATTAGTTTGGACCATAAGGAATAGAATACCCTTTGCCCTAGATACTGTCCCTCTTTCATTGCACAGTATATCCCTCTTGTAATTTCTATTCAACAATTTATCCATAGTGGAGTACTGGGTCTTCCCTCTAAACAGTGATTCTTGTTCACATTTCCAATGTGTGAATCTTGTGTCCTACTGCACTTTATAGTGTTTTCCATGGTTTTCCTCCAAGAGGATGCATTTTAATGCTTTAACTGTCAAATAAATTACACAGTAAAGATTTATATATACTCTCCAACTAATCCAACTATTCAAGTGCTAGACTCTTTATGTAAATATGTTCAATAATATTCTGGCTATATATTGAACAGCTTTTTAATCCTGTGGTTCAATTTAATTAGTTATAGGGCTACATGTTTTTGAGTTAGTGATGTTTGGTTTAAACCCATTCAAATCAATGGACCAGACAAATGGGCTAATAACTCTTAGAAGTTAATCACAAATGTAATATGTTTGATAATGTCGGGTTGTGATTTCCATCAATTTAACAAAAAAAAAAAATCATGGACCCCTGGGTATACTTCATGGACTCCACTTTGAGAACCACTGACATATTTGCTTTTAACCTGGAAAGCATGAAAGTCACTGATCTCTTCATCATTATAAACAACAGCTCGTTATGAATAACAGCATTTGTGAATGTACTGCATTTCCCTTCTAGACTATTCCAAACTTAATATGGAGGGAAATCTTCTTTTGATTTAATCTATTAAGAACATTTTCCTTTTTTCATGAGAGCCTTATTGATATTCATAGCCAAACCCTAGGTACAGCTATTATTAGGAGCAGCTCTCTGCATCTTCTACTCTGTCATTGCTCTCAGCACTGCTGAAATCTGAATGCACATGTCCATTTCAGCTGCCTGTGGTCTCTTATCTAAAGATAGATTGCTCAGACTTTCTCCAATTCAGTTTTTACTTAGTGCAAAATTATGTTTGCTTCATGAGATGTGTGGGTTGACTGATTATGTTCTGGTTAAATAGCAGTTCTGTTTATCTTTTGAATGAATCTAGGTATTCAGATGGGCTTTCATTTGAGGATTTGCACTCTTTGTCCATCCTTCAGTGCTCTGTTTCTCTTCTGCATTATCTTCATATCTAAACCTTTGAGTGAGGCACTACAAATCACATCTCTGCTTCGAGTATCACTATGTACAGCTTGCTTCATCTCCTTGTGGATTTGACACATCATATGTAATGCAACTACTGCCTATTTCTCAACTCTCCTGTTTGAGTCAAGGCAATAACAGAGCTTCAGCAGAGTTGAAATCATCAGTAAGTAGTAATTAATTAGTAATTAACTATCAGAATCCAAGTACAAGGCTATTTTTGAGTTTCAGTTTTTAAGGAGCCAGCAACACAGAGGTATTTTTTCTGCTTGGTCTTGTGAGAATTTGACTTGCTCTTTTCTTGAGCTTGGCCTCCAGGCATCCTATTTCAAGGTATTCTGTCAGTCCGGTGCCAGGCAAAAGGAAATTTATAAGATTCCAGCCGAAACGTCAGGATGTCTAAAGCCCAAGGAAATATGCACAGTTGAAAAGGAGAGCTCATAACATGCTTCTTGGACAGTTCTTGATGCTGGCTCCCGCAATAATCTTTTTGTGTAAATATTGCAGACTCAACACTGCTCTCTTGGCAGCTGTCCGTGAGCTGGCTGTAGAAATGGGGCTAGGCTGCTGTACGCTAGCACCATGCCAAAGTGCCAATTTGACCCAAACCCGCTGTTTCATGGTGCAGCTGCACAGCCAGAACAGTGCATATGACAGCATGGAACCTTTGCTAGGAGAAGTGCTGAACTTGCCCCTACCTCTGTGCGAGGTCACGCCTCATGTCCCATCTCTCATGCCTGTTATATCAGTAGCTGTGGATTGACTGCCAGACGAGAGGATTATCAAACATCAGTGGTTTCTATTGTGGCCAATATTCTCCTTGATTTAAGAATATGTAATGCTCATATGTGTTTGTTTGTTTTTTAAACTGTAAGTGACATATGTCCAGAAAACTCAACTTTCAGAGATTTAAAATGGAGGCCAGCTTAAGTGTATTACATGTATTCTGTACATTGTGATGTCCCTCAAGTTCTCACTTAGGTGACTATTGTAACTTGCACTAAATCAAATTGATTATGGGATTATAGGTGTAATTGTTTATGGCTGAATACAGCAATGTTTACCATTCCAATAATGGTTATGTATTTGTATTGTAATAGTGGTTGTTGTTGTTCACAAGGTTGTGACTCTTCTGCCCTAATATTACACAGTAATAAATTAATTGTTTAATCTGATATTGATATTGTTTACATATAAACGACTCATGCATAGACTGCACACTACAGGCCAATGGTTTGAATGTAACATTACTTTGAAAAAAGAAAGAAATCATTACATAACATGATGGCCAGTGTGAAAATAAAAGTCGTCGTCCCCAAACCAAGCCCCCCCCCCCCCTCCCCCCCCCCAGGTGGATTAGGTAGAATGTTTTTAGCTAGTTTTAGTTTTAGATTCATCAATGAAAAAGGTCTTTAGGAAACCATAAAATAGTTCTTCTATGGCACTCTGAAGAACCATTTCAGCCACCTTTATTTGTAAGAGTGTAATGGACTGTAGTCAACAAAGACCCTGAGGGCTTTTTGTCTGTAATACATCAGAATAAGAGTATCACTCTTAGGTTAAACTAGATGTCAATAAATGTGTTGGTTGTTAGTGGAATGACTAAATTGTACAATATTTTTGAAACTTGAAACATTCATTGCTTGCTTTCATACTGTTGGTCAACATAATCTATATAAATTGAGATCAGTATGACATATGAGATGTTAATTGTCTCTTGTGTTGTATTTGTTGCTTTTATATTAATGAAAAATGTTTCTTCACTGAAGGAACTGAAAACTGCAAAGTTTCTTAATTTGCTTAACCAAAGTAAGTGACACTTGTATAATGGTCAATGTCCTTTATATAGACCACTTAGTGTGTGTGTGCGCGTGTGTGTATATACTACTATACATACATGCAGATCTCACGTCTGTGTTGATTTGAACTGTTTTGTATTCATTGTACATGTTTGAAAAGAAGAGCAGTCATGATGTATTTCCTTTTCTTTTCTGTCCTTACCCAGAGGTCATATGATTGATGAATCCAATCTTAAACTGAGCCTGGAGCTTGAGCCCTATGTGACAAAGAAATTTTAAGACAGCTTTTGTGAAGTGTGAACATTTCAGTGTCATTTTCTGAATTAGTATACTCAGTATATGAATGTATTTTCAGCCTTATAGACATGTGTATAACCTTTCAAAGACCTAGACTTATCTGTATATTCAGAGAATATATTTGTAATCTATTCAAGTTATTTATTTTAAGATACAGCTATATTGTTTATGACAGGACTAAGGTGGTATAACTCACGATTGTGGTAGTTGCAGCCAATAAAATTGCTTTTGGCTCAGTGTGTGACAAAAGCCTGCACCTTTCCTCTGTGTTATACCATCAGGTAATCTGCAGTGAAACCATCACTGCATCTTTACAATTCACCACCAGTGATGGATCTAATGTACATACACTGAAAATAAATTATGTGTTGGATTTACGTAAAATATATATGCACCATTTTTTGCTTCACACTTTTTAAGTAAATTCTAAGTAAAATTTTAAGTAAAATTAACCAGAAAACCTTTACGTGTACATAAATATATAAGTTTACTCATCATTCTTTACTTGGTATATGGTAACACCAATAGACTCTACCAAGTATTTGGAAGTTGATTCAAGTGTATAGTTAAGCTTTTTATGTAGCTCATTTACATTAACAGAAGGTAATTAATTGAGTTGAAGTATTGAATAAAACTGCTCTGCTTACTGCACTGCTATAAAACATTCAATATCTTAAAATAAACAACACAGACAATTAGCACAAAATAAAGAGTTTTTTACTTTATTTTTGGACAGAGGTTGTAATATATGGTAAAAAAAAAAAAAAAACCCATAATGAATTGAGTTCTAGGACAATTAGTACAAAAATTAAGCCTTTTGTTTTGACAGAGATTGCAATACTAGTCTGAAAAAAAAAAATCTGTTACTCAGTGCATGTAGATATACTTAGGAAACACTCAGGCAAACTCAATGCATACTTGCAAACTTTTATTTATGAAGTATTTAACAAGTTTATAATGTTTGGAAGTATTAACATTGATAGCAATTCAAAAATGAATTGTTAATTGATGTTAAAAACTAAAACTCTAATATTTTACTTTGTTTATTTAAAGACAGCTTACATGAAAATGTTTTTACCGTCGTCACCACATTGCAGGTGACGACTCACCTTCAGTTCACCTTGTAATTGATACATTAGTGCGTGCAACACAAAAATATGTTAAGTAAAGCTAAACATTTTTAAAATGTACATTTTTGTGTTTAATCTATTTATATTTATACATAATGATTATTGAGCCAATGAATCATTTTTTCAGTGTAGGAATCTGCATGCTGAACATGTTTCCCCATAAGAGTTTGTACCATTTAAAACATTTACAAGTAGCAAAAGATTCCTGATTTTATAACTGAAATATAACTGACAAAGTCTGAGAAAACATACCAAGGAGCAACACATTTTCTCTTCCTAAGGGGTGGTTGGGGTGGCTATTTTCACCCTGGCATGAAGCATAGACATCCCCTGGACACCCTGCAAATAAATTATTATTTAGCTAGCAAACACAGAGGCGAATTATTCACTGGCCCCCCTGACATAACAAATAAATAGGTAAGCAAACACTGATCAACATTTTTATGTTAACAATATTCATTATTTGGAGGAATTAATTGAATATCTTTGAATTGGTAACACTAGTGTACTTCATGAAATGTAGCCTAATATTATTAGCTTGCTGGATGATTAGCAAATGTTACTTAGTTGTGTGCCTTTTATGTCCAGTGGGGATCCTACTCAGGCCATACACAAGTAACCACATTGTTATTTTCTATGGATGAGAATTAGAATTTTTTCTCCACCCTAGCTTATCACCCACGATAAAGTCTTACCTTGGTCTAAACCCAGCCACACCACTTTTTGGTCAGTTTTAGGACAGTGCAGTCAGCCTCAATCTGATCAATGGGGCTAATGCTCAGCTATATAATTAGAATCATTTTTAGAACCTAAATATATCTGCATAAATAAATAGGGTTCTAACTGTACTGTGTATTCTTATACAAAGACATCTGCTCTCAGTTGCTCCAGCACATTAGTGGAATTAGATGAAAGATAAGTAAGGATCAGAATACTCCCTCTGTCTCTGCCACCAAAACACAGCCTTTTACATAAGCATGTTACATAAGCACTGTTCTGAACCGCAGGTTTGACCCAGCAGGCTCATGGGGATTAGTTTCCCACTGACTGCTCATACTGGGAAAGTCTTGCTCGGCCCTGAACACTGCACTATTAGTTATCAAAATAAAGAAATGTTTCCTTCCCCTGACTACCTCTACAGTTAAATAGAGATCATGTAATGGGTTAATTTGTACTCACATATATTAACTATTTTTATGAATAAGAACTAAAATAATTACTCATGCAGATAGTTTATGAACTTCCTTAAAAGCTGTCAACACTCTACGTCAGCAGGTTCAGGTTATGTTTGTGACTTTGGTTCAAAGGCTTTTCTCTTATGTAATCCATGTCATTAGGAGAGTTATCAGCCTTTGAACCCAAACATCAATATTTAACTTGGTATAATGGTTTTATGGCCTTGGCAAAGTAATAGACTTATTATAACTATAGTTATAATAAGATATATAGTGGAGCTTACTATAATAGTAAGGGGGGAGGTCAGGTGTCCACATACTTTTGGGCATATAGTGTACATCACGTATAAATTTTTTGTGAGAACAGAAGATGAATCATTTAAGATCTTCTATTAGGGACTGGATCACTTGAGTTTTTGCACTTTTTCTAGTGATATATTAATATCACTTAACCTATGGGGGATTTTGGACCAATATATTAGACAGTGTTCTGTACCATTATCATCAAAACACCAACTGAAATAATTTTGGGGGAAAATGGTGTTTTAACTCTCCAGTAACAGTTCCAGAAACCTGTAGAATATATGTCAAGGCACATTGAAGTTATACTGGCAACTCATGCTGTTCTGACACATTACTAACATACTTTATGTTGGTTTTTCCTTTAATTTGCCACTCTTCAGTCTAAGGGGGGTGAAACTTTTCTATCCAGATGGGCATGGTCTCTGCCAGGATGACAGCATCTCCATCCACAGGGTACAAGGGCTTACTAAATGATTAGATGAGTATGAAAATTATTTAATTCATTGATATGCTATGGCCTTCACCATCACCAGATTTCAATCCAATTGAACATGTATGGGAGATGTTGGAGCAACTTTTTAGACAGCACTCTCCATCACTATAAATAACAATAGACAAAGTACCTTTTAAAGGAATGGTGTACATCCCTCCATTACAGTTCCAGAGACAGTAGGATCTACAGTATGCCACGGTGCATTAAGGTTGTTCCTTTCATTTACCACCTAAGTTTATATGACACAAACCAGTGAAATATATCCAGATATTTCCAATGAGAAACAGTTCAGTGCAGTAGGAATTCAGACACAATGGAAAATAGTATCCTTGGTTATTTATTGGCATATTACCACATTTTGGCAGTATATTGAACTTGGTTTGGAAAATTCAGTTTCATTAAATCACCATTATCTAAATGTTTCATTATTTAGGGAACCTTCATAACAAAAAAAAAAACATCTATACATCTTACCTTGTTAACAGCTAAGAGTGGAAACTTTTGTTCTTGTTTTCTTTCATATACTGTTATGTATTTCTCTGGTGGCATCTACTAAAGTTAATGGTAGTGTAAACCATTGTGCATTGTTTATAGGCATACAGTTTTCACTCAGAAGAAAATGTGCATTTTGTCTATTCTAATGAGCTCAAAACTCTCAGTTTTCCTTTCAGATCCTTAGTAGAGGTTACATGGATCTAATTAGTAAAACCTTTAGGAATGTTCAAATAATACTTTGGCATCGTGACCTGTGACTGCACAGCTGTGTCAGAAAGACTGTCTCCTGCAGTGATTGTGGTTTTAGTGAAAAACACAACTGTTTTGAGTCCAGTTCAAAGATGTTGTTTAGACACCTCTATCAGGTCAACTGCAAGACTACTCTGCAGTCTGTATTTTGTACTCTGCAGTACCGCTGGTGCAAAATCAACCTAGCATGATTATCATTCTGTCTGTCTACTCTCATGTACAGTACATAGAGAAAGATCTTTTAAATCTCCTGATGTGACTGTTTATTCACTATTGCTTCAGATGTATTTGTCTCACAAGATAATATTAGGCATAATTACAATTAGTGCTATTGTTACACAAATAAATTATTACCTAATGGTTCTGCAACCTCATGCTCAATGCATCCAGTTTTATTTTTCCAGTTTGTCATTCTATATTGTGTCTCACATCTGAAATATTTGCTTATATTTGACTTAACAAGGTTAAATATTATAATCTCAAATGTTAAATAATCTCAAAAATTGTTACCACTACTAAGTGGAAGGTTACTGATTGTACAGTCTAATGGATATTAGGCACAGAGCCTGTTGCTAATATTAACAGGCCGAATTATGATCAGTGCCCAAACACTTATAACACAAATAAACCTAAATAAACCTAATCAATTCAAAATTGTTTCTTTCTTATACTTGGGTTGCAACTGATAGCACAAAAGGTATCAGCAGTGGTTTCTAAGTGGGTAGGCTTATCTGCCCCTAAACCAGAGGTTACACTTCCTGAAAATCCTGATGTGCAACATCCTCCAGCTGCATACAATGCATTCCACATTCCATGCCCCGACTGCACATTTCACACTGGTATGCAGGGCATGGAGCATTCAGTTCTATGCTTTCTTGCACTGATTTAGTAAATATAACATACACACATCTGCACTGATGGCAAGATTCTTACAAAAATGCATTTTATACAATCATATAAATAAAGGCTGGTATGATGATAGACATAGTTTTATGGCCATTTTATATATTGGTGGTAACCGGAATTTAACATGCTATAACTTTGAGATACAGTTACAGTTACATTTATATAGCGCTTTTCTAGACACTCAAAGCACTTTACAATGTATGGGGGAAATCTCCTCAACCACCACTAGTGTGTAGCATCCACCTGAATGATAGACGGCAGCCATAGTGCGCCAGAACGCCCAGCAATTCAGGGATGGAGACTATTAGGGGGCCATGATAGATAAGGGCATATGCGGGAATTTCGCCAAGACATTGGGGTTATACCCCTACTCTTTACGAGAAGTGTCCTGGGATTTTTAATGACCACAGAGAGTCAGGACCTCGGTTTAATGTTTCATCCGAAAGACAGTGCTGTTTTTACAGTATAGTGTCCCCGTCACTATACTGGAACAATAGGCCCCACACAGACCACAGGGTGAACGCCCCCTGCTGGCCTCACTAATACCTACATGCTAAAGAAAAACATATTTCAGTTCAGGAACTATAGATATTGTTGAAAGTTTCACCATGTGAAGGGCATTTATAATGTAAAAACTGTAGTGATATATTGTTTTGATAAGATGAATTGAAGACCATGTTTAAACTAAATTTGATGCCAAATTATAAATAATAATACACTGAACATTACAGTGGTTTTAAGCTGCTTTACTTAGTTGACTTGTTCTGAATAGTTCTACATTTGTTGGAGTGTGTTTAATAGTTCATACAGCCATTTGTATAACACAATAATATGTGTCACATCAGTTAAAGAAAATCATGAATTCATGGATATGTTTTTTTTTTATTTGAGAAATCTCTCTGTACATTCACATCACTTGTTTGTTTCACCAACATGACAGTATGAAGCCTTTTATCTCTGCTCTCTTTGTTTCCCAAGCTCGTGCATCAGTTCCTGAGTTTCCTCCTTTTCTTTGAGGTTCACTGTTTGTAACCCAGTTCACTCATTTTCGACATGAAAAGTCAACATGGAATGTTTCTTTTAGTAATACTGCACATTGCATTATGGTAGTGCTTTCTTCCTAAAAAGCCGCCTGATTTTTGGGTGATACACATGCTGCAGGGAAAAGTGTTCAAGCTGTGAGTACACTCCTAAAGCATTCCATAAGGGTAAATACTGAAACATGTTTTGTATTTTTTGCATTTATAACGTGAATATTTAACAAATTGTCTGGAAGGTGTGATGGGAACCGTAGCAGTTGTAAAATGGCAAAATCAGATCCTTCAGTAGTAAAAGCAGTAATTGTACAGCTTAAGTGTGAAGGACTGGATGTTTAATAATGCAGCTATCTATTTGAGATTTCTAATGTACAGTAAAGATGTATGTTACTTATGTGATGTTAACAGACATATTGGAAATTACTGAATATTATATAAGTCGAAAAAGATATAATATTATTTAGTAATAGTAACTTTTTTTTCCAAGGCAAATCTAGTCATATTAATGCTTTATGCAAGTTTCATTGGAACTAATTTAACAACATTATATGCTATAGCAATTGATGTATCATTTAAATAAAATACATTTTAAAAGCACAGTTTTTTGTCAAAGTTTTTTGTATTTAAAATGCAAGTGAAGTTCTAGCCACTACTACAAGGGTGCATTCCCCATTACTGATTTAATCAAAGCTCGCCACTGTCTGTATCTCACTTAATCATTGAGCTTTTAAGGGTTGTGAAACCTTCGTCCTAGAAGTCAGAGGAATGCACAGCTGCAGCTGAGGCACTGTTGCTTTTGGTGAGCTTGGTTTTTGTGAGGACATCTGAGTAGATAATGGATGGATCTAACCCCAGAGCTGAAGCTCCTTCAATGGAACCCAGTGCCAAGCTATTCTGCTGTCGCTGTGTGAGGCGCTGCCTCCCTCTGGTTTACCGAGAGGAGCTCTACCACATCCTGAGGATGACTGGGCCCCTGGTGAGTGACTTCTTTCTCATGCATATGCAAGATAAAATGTTATCATTCTTGCATGAGCTTGTTCTCTCATTGATTCACAGCATAGAATGTTTGTTTGGAAATGTAAAATGAGATGTAGAATGATATTTTGGTATCAAAAATTGTTCCTCACATTTTATTGGGGTACATTATTTTGTACATTTTACTATGGCTTGCCTAAATACAGAGAATTTATCAGATTCAAATTCAGAAACTCTACTATTCTATTTTGTAATATTTACATGACTGTAAACATAGGTAGTACTATATAATTCTGATTTTGTAAGTGACCATAGCTCAGTATAATATAAATATCAAGGAATCATATAGGGGGGAAAAAGATCAAGCATAATACTGTTATTATTACACATTGTTAAATGTTCTTTTAAACTCTGGACAGTTGTTTGTTGCCCTATCAGCTCTGTTGAGTCTTTCATCTCTATTGGTTATGTTTGTTTCTCCAGCTTGTATGCCGGGTCTTGAATTTCCTTCTTTTCTTTGTGGTCACAATGTTCTGTGGCCGCTTGGGGAACACTGTACTGGCAGGTTATGGCATGGCTTCAGCTGTGAGTCGCCTGCTGTACTGTATCCCACTTTGGGTCAATATTTTTGCAGAATTCATTATTAAAATACTCTTCCTTTCTATTATGCACATTCATGAAAAGTAAAAATTAATTTATTGTGTTTTCAGACAATAAATATAACTTCTGCAGCAACTGGATTAGGGCTATGTTTGGCCTGTGATACACTGGTTTCACAGGTAGGTAAAATAAATTTGGCTCTTTCATTGTCAATAACTAAACTCATGGAATTCTTATTTATATTCAGTATTTGAATAGTATTGTACTACTTTAGAATGACTACCGGCTGCTATGCATTAGGCATGGAGAAATTATAGCAGTAAAATCTGAACTCATTCTATGGCAAAGTATAGCAGCCATACAGGCACGTAAGATCTTCACAATTATTTTTCTTCTCATCAGTAATTACAATTCTGTTTCAACATGCTCTTGTACACAGACATTTGGCAGTAAGAACTTGCTACATGTAGGAGTAATCCTGCAAAGGAGCATTGTGATCATGCTGCTCTTCTGTCTTCCCTGCTGGGGTATGCTTATTAACACCCAGTCCCTCCTGCTCCTGGTGGGACAAGACCCTGACATAGCCAGGTCAGGCATAATTTATATTTGGTTATAACAGGTTCAAATGAGACACCTTTTATACACCTCATAGGGGAAGCACAACTAAACACTTTATTAGGAACACCTGTACACCTACTCATTCATGCAATTATCTAATCAGCCAATCATTTGGCAGCAGTGCAGTGTATAAAACCATGCAAATATAGGCCATGCATAATATTCAAATCAACCATCAGAATGGGGAAAAGATGTGATCTCAGTGATTTTGACCGTAGCAGAAATGTTGGTGCCAGAAGGGCTGGTTTGAGTATTTCTATACCTGCTGATCTCCTGGGATTTTCATGCACAGCACTTTCTAGAGTTTACTCAAAATAGTGCAGTAAAGAAAAAACATCCTGTGAGTGGCCGTTCTGCGGAACTAAACACCTTGTTGATGTGAGAGGTCAAGAGAGAATGGCCAGACTGGTTCGAGCTGACAGAAAGGCTACAGTAACTCAGATAACCACTCTGTATAATTGTGGTGAGATGAAAAGCATCCCAGAATGCACATCATGTCAAATCACACTGAACCCTACCCAGCATTAAATATATAACAGAATGTTTTGGACAGAAAGTCCTTTGTCAGCTGTGCAGCTGTAGTGAATTGGAATCTAAGACTAATAATAAACACAGCTAATACATTTTTCTATAGAAAGACAGGCTTTTTTTCTCCCTGACCTTTGAATTAAAATCTTAGGCAGTTGTTTAATTTTCAGTTTCTGGTTAAGGCTCTGGGTTACTGATCAGAAGGCTTGGCACCACCAAGCTGCCACTGTTGAGCCCTTGAGCAAGGCCCTTAATCCTCTCTGCTCCAGGGGCGCCGTATCATGTCTGACCCTGCGCTCTGACCCCAACGTCCTAACAAGCTGGGATATGCAAAGAAAAATAATTTCACTGTGCTGTAATGTATATGTGACAAATAAAGGCTTCTTCTTCTTCTTCATATAAGTTTGATAATCAAAAGACTTTGTTAATATCAGGTCACCATTAGCAGTGTCTGCCATTTCATCCTAAAAAGCTGCTAGCTGAAGAAGGAAGTGACAGCTAGCTAACTAGACTTAGATAAACAAGAAATTTCAAAAATGAATGCAAATAATCAAACAGAACTTTATACTTACAGTTTATTTGCAACATTTACAAATTACACCACTACTGCAGTCTCTGAGCAATTCCAACTGGGGCATATATGTTTAAGTTTGAGATGTCAGTCATGTTCTTTCCCAATTTGATGATTGTCAGGTGTCAAGGTTCTGCCCCTTTGAGAGGTCTATGATTCATCATAAGGAGAAGCCATGTGTCCAGGCAGGACAAACAAAGACCGTACTGTTCAATAAACATTGAAATGTTGTTGTTTTTCTGTGCAAAATGCATTTGCCCACATTCAATTCACTCCTAGTGAATCCATGCAAAGCATTTAAATCAAGGCTTGTCTCCTATCTGACCACCCCTATAGTGATGTTATAAACATTTTAACTTCTTAAAGTTGAATTATCTCTTCTCTCCAAGCAAAAACTATTACATCTTTTGTCAAGCATTATTTTCTGTCATGTTGCTGTGCTAAATTTGACCATAGTGACTGCTGAGGCATTAATAATTGTTCCATAGTATAACTGACACCATTGTTGTTTTTTAGGGTAGCCCAGATTTATGTTGAGGCATACCTTCCGGCTCTTCCAGTAAGGCAAATTTTACACTATGTATTTTCATTCTGTAAACATGATAAAACAAATACATTTGTAGGTTTATCCTCATGTTGACTTTATGTTTCATGTTTACAGGCTTTATTTCTGTACCAACTGCAGGTGTCTTACCTCCAAAACCAGGTTTGTTAGATGGAGTGAATTGCTCTGTAAACAGTCAAAATACTCAGGATCTAAAAGTATCTGTGTCTCATATAGTAATGTAGTAATGTATCATGTAGTAATGCCTTGAATATATCTCTGTCCAGGGTGTGATTGTACCTCAAATATATGCATCTGTGGTGGCCAATATTGTGAATGTGCTGTTCCATTACATTTTGCTATTTTGGTGGGATTTTGGAGTACAGTGAGTACTTTTCATTCATTCATTCAAAGTTTCAGTCCACTCCTGAAAAAAACAATGGGTTTTCTAATTTTTTGTGTGCGTATTTTTGTGATTATTTTTCAGTGGTTCTGCAGCAGCCAATTGTTTTGCACAGATCTTTTCCTGTTTCTGTTTGTTTGCTTACATTCGCTTAAAGAAGCTCCATGTTAAGACGTGGGGAGGTGAGCATGTTCCTTTGCACATTACAGTTCATTTCAGCAATTAATGCTGAAAGTTAAAGTTAATGTGCCCTAGATCTCATTCCTACAGTCATGTGAAAAAATAATGAAAATATACTAAGTAATAAGTTTTTACTTATTTATTTTCCTAAATATTTATATTTTTATATTTATGCTCATAGTTTACATAGCTTTATAGTTTTTTTATGCTTCTCATTTTCATAATGTTCTCTCTTGTTTATCTTATTAACATTATTTTATTTCTTGTATTTTACTGTTGTTGTTAAGCACAAGTACACCAAGACAAATTCCTTGTACATTTATTTATTTATTTATTTTTACATATTTGGATAAGCCACGTTGACCTTGGACTGGAACTCCGGAGCTGAGATCTCCCTGTAGGTCTCTAGCCGGAGCTCTGTGGTCGCCATGTTGACCTCGGGCTGGCGTTCCAGAGCCAAGACCTCCCCGTAGGTCTCTAGCCGGAGCTCTGAGGTCGCCATGTTGACTTCAGGCGAGAACTCCGAGGTTGCCATGTTGACCTCAGGCTGGAGCTCCGGAGCTGAGACCTCCCCCGTAGGTCTCCATCTGGAGCTCTGAGGTCGCCTGGTTGACCTCAGGTGGGGGCTCTGAGGTCACCAGGTTGACCTCAGGCGGGAGCTCTGAGGTCGCCATGTTGACCTTGGGCTGGAGTTCCAGAGCCAAGACCTCCCCGTAGGTCTCTAGCCGGAGCTCTGAGGTCGCCATGTTGACCTCAGGCAGGAGCTCTGAGGTCGCCTCATTGACCTCGGGCTGGGGCCCCGAGGTCGCCACGTTGACCTCGGGCGGGGACCCCAAGGTCGCCACATTGACCTCGGGCTGGGGCTTGGGAGCTGCGGATTCTAGCATGTCCACCCACTTGTAGAAAAGGTGGAATGGAGGGTCAGGCTGGGGCTTTCCATTGACCCACCAACCCAGTAGATCCAGACCATGAAGATGCCTTGGCCGGTAGAACTCCATAACAAAAAGTTCCACGCACTGGGTGAGATCATGGAGGGCGGAGGACCCAGTACTCACCAGTTGCAAAACCGGTACACTAAGAACCCGATCCACTGTCTCTTATTAGGCTTGGGATACGCCAGGCTGCAGCAATATACCTGGCAGTGGCAGAGGAACTGCAGCGGGTAGCTCCCCAATCCCGCTATCTCTGGTGGGAGTTCGGCGGCGTACCTTTGAGGGAACTGCACGGACAGGAAACTCGGCCAGTAATCCGAGTGTTTCCCGACAAGGCGCTCTCCTGCTACTTCCATGGTGAGTGGCGCAGTATTTTGTTACGATACGAGACTGGGACTGGAAGTAAGTGCAGGATCAAAGTCTTTATTCACAACTACAGTCAGAGTACAAGAAAACGGGAACCAAGGTCTAAACAAGAACTCGAACTTAGGCATGAAACATGAAACTTAGAACAAGACTTGGAACCGCTACCGCTTATCACAATTACCCACTTAAATAAATACTC
>JANDJT010000071.1:14325227-14337220 GCA_024331685.1 Stegophilus panzeri
GTTATGGTTTGGGGTTGCTTCACTGCCTCAGGGACTGGACAGCTTGCATTCATTGATTCAACTATGAATTCTGAATCATATCAAAGAGTGCTTAAAGATAATGTGAAGCCATTGAAGTTGAACCAGAAGTGGACCTTTTAACAGGATAATGATCCTAAGAACACTAGCAAATCCACCAAGGAATGGCTCAAAAAGGAGAAAGTGAGGGTTATGGAATGGTCAAAGCCTGGATTTGAATTCCACTGAAATGTTGTGGGGGGGGGTTGAAAAAGGCAGTACATGCAAGAAAACCCTGAAACATCTTGCAACTGAAAGAATATTGCAGAGTCAAAAATTCCAATAAGCCGATGTCAGAGACTGGTGGACATTTTTATGCAAAACGCCTACAAGATGTTATTTCTGCTAAAGAGGGCAATACTGTCTTCTGAGGCCAAAGGTGTACTTGCTTTTTCCACAGAAGAAAATCACATCATCTATTGATATTTCTGTTGAATAAATGATTGAAAAAGCTATTTTATCTTGTGATTTTGTTATATCAACTTTATTAATAGGCACTGTTTCAAAGATGATCAAATGTTGGCTTATCCAAATATGTCAAAAAAAGCCAACAATTTTCATGGGGTGTACTTATTTTTTCACATGACTGTATATCTGTGTTCACTTAGACATCACTTAAACACTACAATGCCGTTATACAGTTGATTATTTCTCCTGCTTTTAAATTCAGGCTGGTCCTCAGAGTCACTGCAGGAGTGGGGCAACTACATGAAGTTGGCTATTCCCAGTACACTAATGTTATGCTTTGAATGGTGGATCTATGAAATTGGAGGATTCTTAGCAGGTAACCTCTCTGTACAATTTTTAATTAATTAGAGTGTTACTACAGAACCATAACTTACTTTTCTCTTTCTCACAGGAATGCTGGGAGAAGTCAACTTGGCTGCTCAACATGTGGTTATAATGCTGGCTTATATAAACTACATGGTAACATAATCTTCTCTGTATACGTTCACTATTATGTTTTGTAACACATTAATGAGGATGATTTCTTATAAACTTATACTTGATGAAGTTGTGTACCATAATCAGACATGGAAAATAATTTGCCACTATACATATATGTTAGTTATTTAGGGGGCACGGTGGCTTAGTGGTTAGCACGTTTGCGTCACACCTCTGGGTTTGAGGGTTGTTTGCGTGGAGCCTGCATGTTCTCCCCGTGCTTCAGGGGTTTCCTCTAGGTACTCCGGTTTCCTCCCCCAGTCCAAAGGCATGCACTGTAGGATTGGCATTTCCAAATGGCTGGGGGGTCAAAGTTTGTGCGATTGTGTCTGGCAGTGGGTTGGCACCCCATCCAGGGTGTCCCCCACCTTGTGCCCCGAGTTCCTCAGGATAGGCTCCAGACTTCCCCACGACCCTGTGTAGAATAAGTGTCATTTATACTTTACTTATTATTATTGAAAGTATTCAATAATTTAATATTATTGACATAAAATACTTGTACTCTTATTAAGTTACATTTCCAAGAAAAAAAAACTATTTTTTACTCCTTACATTTCTCATTTTATTATATAGACCTTCAAAGTACTCATTATAAATCACAAAGGTCTCGTCTTTTCTCATCCAGCCAATGATTGTACGCTATACATATCAATCAGTGGGTTCAGCTTAGCATCCAATCGTTTCAGTTTAACATTCAGTCAAGTTTCTCAATATAGAAAAAACAAATGATTATGAATTATGTGCCAGTTCATGTAGCTATCCATGTGCATTTGTAGCTGGATAAGTGTCGGACTTGAGGATGATCACCCCCGGCCCTACCCCAGTAAAGTGTTTCTGTATGTTATACTATGCAAAGACTTCTATAAAAAAAAGTATTGCCTTTGCCTCCGTAGTTGGCATGAACTCCATCTATCCATCTAATTTGAAAAAGATGCTAATTTGCGAATCAACTGATTATATTTAACTAAGTTGGTGATGCCAGATTATGGTTAGATCGATTCCAGAAGCTAACATAATTTATTAGGCAGCAAGTCAAATTCTAGTCAATGGTAAATACTAGTTATTTACATGTTATTGTACTAGATTAATTAATTATCAAACTATGCAATTTTAGTCATGCATATGATCAGTAAACCTACAGAGACTGAATGAAGTTTTCAGGTAAAATTACTTGAAAATCATCTTAGCAGTTTAATAGTTTAATATTTTACAGTTACTTTTAATGTGAACTCACAATATTAACTGAATTTCCTCGGTTCAAAACATTTTCTTTTTACTTTTTAATGCTTAGATCCTTTTTTAATACTTTAATACTTTGACTTAAGTTTGACTTCCATTTTTAATTGAGTAATGTTTTGACACTATCACTTTTACTTAAAAATAATTTCTTATTACTTTCTCCATCCCTAACCATAATCCATGCATGTATTCTGTCTTGAGCAGAACTGTACATTAAAGGAACTACACTTCTTACAGCATGTATGTTTTGTGCACATATTGTGTGTGATACACATGTAGATCCCAGCTGGTTTACAAGGTGCAGCTTGTGTGCGTGTGGGTAATGCACTAGGAGCTGGAGATACAGCTGGAGCCATTCTCACTAGCAAAGTTTCTCTCATCTGTGCAGGTAACAGTACTATACAGTACATAACTTATTTCATATACACAGCTTTTATATTTCATATATAAACAGTACTCATCTCTTTTAAAGCAATTTATCTTGACCAAATGCACTTAATTGATTTGACTCCATTTTTAGCTGTACTGGCAATCATTCAGGGTGTGGTGCTTGGTGCCACAAAAACAGTCATTGGATTTTTGTTCACTTCAGATGAGTAAGTACTCGTGATCTGGTTATCATTTGAATATTTAAATATTTGAGTAGGTTATTTTTTGTCAACATTAATCAAAGGATGAATGTTATTCATAAAAAATATAAATTGCATTTTGACTCTTGGCCTTCACTTTCAGGACCATAGCAAAATTAGTTTCTGAACTCATGAGCATCTACTGCCCCCTTCAATTCTTTAGTGGACTGTTGGTGAGTCTACTCGATTCGACTCGACTCTACTTTAAGATACTACACTCTACTATACAGCGTGTCCCAAAAGTCTCAATACAATTAACACTTTTTAGCGAAATGTAATTTTATTTACAAAACATCCTCTACATGATTGCCATTTCTTTGTAAACACAAAAGAAGTCATCTCTCCCAAATTTGGCTCCCAATTTGGCAACAGTGTCATGTGTGATGTGCTTGCTATGTTTCCATCTCAGTCTTGTGACAGCTTCTTGAGCCAGCCATGAGAATGATTTCAGTATGTTCTTCTTTTGTCAGAGGCATTCTTAAAGGCTATCTGAAAAAATATATATAATATAAACTAAGTATGAAAAATTTTGGAAGACGTTTTGCTAAAAAGTGTCCATTTCCCCTATTTATGGAGACTTTTGAGACACACTGTATTATAAAATACTATACCAAGGGTTCATACAATAATATGTCTTTATTTAAATATTTAAACAATCGTTTAAATGTGTACAATAATATGTAATTGTACACTTTTAAATAATGTTCATGAAATAATTCTGTACTGGGGAGGTCTGTGGAATTTATTTTACAGTTCAAATAGTCCCTGGCTACAAACTTTTTAAGAACCCCTGGTATGGTATAGTCTAGTCTAGTCTAGTCTAGTCTAGTATAGTATGGTATAGTATAGTATAATACAGGGTGTCTCAAAGGTCTCCATAGATCCATAGAGGTTTCTATTCCTGAACTTTACACCAACAGAACACACGTCCAAGTTGATATTATTTATCGGCTAACTTTGAGTTATTCACAACCCAATAATACTCTAATTATAACTGAATAACTGAATAATAAATAAACTAACTTTGATAATGGACGGTTGTGATTTTTCTCTGTAGTATCTAAATAATAATATATATTTTTTTTAAATCATGGACCCACCATGCTTCATCCTTATGCTTCATGGGCCCCTGGGGTTCTCCAGACCCAACTTTGAGATCCACTGTACCGTATTGTACTGTACTGTACTAAGCTATGGCCTACTATACTATACTATACTATCTTAAACTATACAAGATTTATCCCTTCTCTTGACACATTACAGTGTAAATAATAGATATGGTAACTGTCTCTTAATTGCTTGTTTAAACAGATCTGACATTTTGGCATGGCATGATGATATTTCAGTGTCTGTATCAGCCACGGTTGTTTGTTTACCGAAGGTGAGATTCTGACTGTTGTTTCCTCAGTGTGTTGGCATGGGCATAGTCCTGGGCACTGGACAGCAGAGGATTGCAGCCATCGCTAATCTAATTGGATATTACTGTATTGGACTTCCACTAAGTATTGCTCTGACCTTCCCAGCCAAGTTACAAGTCGCTGGTTTGTACTTTTCAAATCAATTGTATATGTATAATCCTTGTATCAGCAGAATTGTTCTGCATTTGTAGCTGAAAATATTATAGAAAGCCAATCTTTTTTCTTTGTACACAGGCTTTTGGTGGGGCCTTTTTATTGCGGTCTTCTTGCTATCAATCTTTTTCATTGTCATTATCTTCAAGTTAAACTGGAAGAAGATAACCGAAGAGGTATGTCCTATCAAGTGTTTATCTCGCATGAACTTCTGTTTATGGTCACAATGAGACAGATTTCATGATTTAATGCTAAGCACATATGCTTCTTTAAGGCTGTTGAGCGTGCTGGAAAAGGGAAGAGCAGAGGTGTAATGCACACAGAGTTTAGATCCAGTCATCGGCTCTCTGATAGCTTTTTTCTTGCACTCAGTAATTTAGAGGTGAGTTTCTGTTTCCTGAAATGCAAGTTGTTGTTGTTTTTTGTTTTTTTTAACATTTCTGGTTAAATATTGGCAAGCACAACAAATAATATATTAATCACTGTAAATCAGCGTCAGAATCAGAATGGCTATACAGCCGTGAACTTTCAAGACCTGGACGAGGAAAAAAGCACTTCAGTGGCTCAGGAGAGATTGAGAGAGACTCAGGAAGGAGGAATGAGAAACGAAAATCAACACTCCACCTCACAGAAGAGACTGAGCTTAACTCAGGAAGGACGAATGAGCAAAGAAAACCAACTCTCCACTTCTCAGCTCATCATCAGGAGAGGACTGACTGCTCTGACTGCTGTCCTTATCCTCAGTGTAGGGATGACTGCACATTTCACCCTGCCTCTGCCTGAGGTTGCTTCCATCACCAATAGCACTTTGGACTTAGAAAACTCCACTTTATCTTCTTCCATTGCCACACATATGTAGTCTTTTTTGAGACTGGTGGATCCTTTCTGGATAATAGTCAGTGTTTTGATTTGGTATTGATCTAATACTGTATTATGATTATAGTGTATTGACCTTAGTTGTCATTTAAACTACCAGGATACGGTATGGTATATAGACACTGCTGAAATGTGAGAATGTTATCAATACATGAGGTAGAAATACAATCATATATAATCGTAATACAATCGTGAATCATAAGTAATACAGCAAAATTAGTTCTTATCTCTCTATCTAAAGAAAATAACATAGGAATATTGTGTTAGGCTGAGACATAGGCTAATTAATATTTGTTTTAATTGCACATCTATATGAATAATGGAATGAACTGCATAAACAAAGAACTAATGTCACTTTATAATAATAATAATAATAATAATAATAATAATAATAATAATAATAATTTACTTAAATATGCATTTCTATAACTTCTGAAACATATAACAAGAGATTATAAACCTAATGTATGTATGTAGCATTGTACCTTCATAAAGCCTTTTGCCTGAAGGCCAAGACAGAGTGAAAGTCCATACAGTCCCTGTGAATATTAACTTTCTAACATGGCTTTAGGCCAATTGAGTGCATTTCTACATCTTCACAAGTGCACTTAAAGCAATCCCTACAGCCAGAATAATGAACATAGCCAATAGAGTCAGGCCTCTTCGGACCACCAAGACCCCTAAAGGTAGTGTGTTTATTGTTGTAGTCAAGTTGGGCAGATTCTCTGTCAGCATCTCGGTGTCAGTGTGAGCGCCTCCATCACTCAGATGCACGTTGTTAGCCTGCTGTACTGTATCTGCCAATAAAAAGATTCTGTTAATGTGATAAAACTGTGCCCATTTCTTACTACAGTTACTTTAGGTTTCCTAAACTAAAAATCAGTACCAAATATCAGAGAGATTCTTACCGTCCTCTGCGCAGTCCGACTGTATTCCAGCTCTTTTCTGTGCCTGTGATAAGGGCAAGGTGTTAATGTCACTGATGTAGTACGGGTATAATGATAGATACAAGTCAAATTTTTTTTTTTCCCTGAAGCTCTCACCTCCTCTGTGGCTTTCACCCAGTTTATCTTTATTAGGAGAACTATGAAGAAAACTGACTGCAGGAACACACAAACTAAAATGCCAATCCAAAGACCTATTTGAGACAAGAGAAGCATGACTGAATGCGAAGTACTTGAATAAGAAAAGAGAGTGGGAGAAAAAGTTATATTCCTACCAAATATGCCCATTTTAGCAGCAAACATCAGAGACACTCCAATAGGAAAGCCTATGCCATAATATCCAACCAGGTTTCCAGCTGCCCCAAACATCTGCATTCCTAGGGCTCTGACAATACTCCCACCAGCTGCCTGATTAGTGAAGAAACAGAGTCCAAACACATTCTCTATGTATAGCTTTGACCAATTTCCCTATGCAAAAATGTGCTTCAGTGTTACAATAATAACAATTCGCTGTTAATTGTACACTGGAGTATAAAATGGAGTTTAAACTTTAACAAGTTGGCTCATTACTCACTGCTATTGTGTCAAGGAGATGGAAAGGGGCATAGAGTACCATTACTCTACTGACTCTCTTTCTAATCTGTCTGTGAGAAGATAGAGACATTTTGTCAACACAGAGTTAAATTATTTCTCACCCTTCGCTGTCACATAACCACATAAACTCTAATAGGTCATGTATTACATGTATTACATGGACAAAGTTCAGGAAGGAGTTGAGTCATTGAAAGAAAACTATGAGTCATGCCATTAAAACTCTGTAACTTACAGTGAAAGTAAATTATAGCACAATTTTGAGATCACATATGAATGATTCGTAGATAGCTCATTGATGGTTTGAGATTATCTATAAAAATACTCTCAAATAAAAAGTGGGTAAAATGACAACAATAAAAGCATTTACTTTACAATTTTAGTAAATGAATAATAAATTAAGTGTGGTGCACTCACTGATCATTAGTGAAGATGTAAGAAATGACATCTTTGATACTGCCAATGATAACTGCCAAGCACACTGAGATGGAGACTGTTTCAAAAGCACAGTATAATTAACATGGAGCATGTCAATGAACAGTGGGATTGATATAAGTGTGCCAGACACACAGTCATACATAGCAAATATGCCGCGCAATTACACATGCCACAATATTAAAATTTTGTCTGACTAACTGACACCCATTATTGAAAATGATTTAATTCTTTTCTGTTGTCTTTTTGCCACTATAATGCAAAAATGGGTGTTTTCAGATAATGATGAATCTTAGTGAATAACAAACACCTTAACAATGGACATATGTTGCATACAAGCTTGTTTTGCAAGTGTATTCCAAATGCCTACAGTAAAAGAAATTAAATGATTAAGGTCTAAGTCTTTTTTTGTTGATTCACCTCAGCCCTGGTAAAAAGCTGCAAGTTATCAAACAGTAAATTCACCATCCAGAAGTAAATTCTATAGATGGATAAGCAACTGAGACAGTATAAATAGATGCCCATAGACAGGGTTTATAAATGGTGGATGGAAGACAACAGCATGTTCAACAATTTACAATAGAAATGACTTTTGATTGGAAGAGAGAGCACAGGATATATTATTTTCTAAATAGCAGGAAAAAAGAGAAAAAAAGAAAAGAAAAGGGGGAATGACACTGCACAGAGACTGTGTGCGCGGAGGTCTGACAGTCAAACAAGGAATAATTTCAACAAAGATTTGATTCAAAAGTGCTTTGGTTAATATAAATGAGTTTGTCATTGTACTGTTTTGCTGTTGTTGTGTTTTTCATTAAGACTAATAATGAACCCATTATTCAAGCAATTGCTGCCCCCAAATTGTTGCTAATTCGAAAGTGAAATGCACACTCATTCATAAGCGATTTAAAAGTGAGGGGGAAATCAGACTAACAGTCTAGGAGGAGTTCGAAAAAATAGGTTTTCGACGAAATTCAAAATGGCGGACAGTAAGTTCGATCAACTATGGAATAGTATCATTGTTCTTGGCATAACTCACGGAATCTATCAAGATCATTTTCATTACAATAGGCAAAACTATTCCAAAGCTATTAGCGTTATTTTTAATTTCATTATACTTTTTGACCATAAGGTCAAAACTTCTTGAGTACTCTCAGGGCATGGTGCTGATGACACATACCGACCTTCGCAACGATATGCCAATGCATTTGTAAAATATACAATTTTAGTTCAAAATTAAAAATGGCCAATACACAAAATGGTCTGACATGGAACAGTTGGGTACCATTTTTTGTCATTCTTGGTCAACCTGTTCAAAAGTTATAAGCAAAAGAAGCCATATTTCATATCTCGTGACCACTAGGTGGTGCTGCAGCAAAGCTGTGCAGGTACCCTCAGGCCATGTTTGTGATGACACTTACCAAGTTTCATCTTAATATGCCAAACCTTTGCGGAGATACAGCCTCACGTCCCTTTTGACGTGCTCTTTGTCGAATTCGTTCATGCGCTATACAAGAACAGTTTGGTCTATCAAAAAGCTTTTCATAACTTTTTACCAACACTGTCTGAAGATGATCTGGTTAAATTATGGTGAAAATCTGGCAAAGTGCTTAAGAGGAGTTCGAAAAAAAAAAAAAATTCCAGAAAATTTAAAATGCTAGAAAATTTTTCATGATATCATATGATGCAAATGAATCAGCTTGAGCCAAGGAATCAGAAGAGAAAAAAATGTTTCTAGTCCTTACTTTTCAAAAGTTAGCATAAACATAAGTGAAAATTTGGACAGCTGGTGGCGCTAAAGGGTCTGAGGTAGCGACTCCAGCTTTGCTGTTGTAACAGTGCAGACTGTCCTCGGTTCTATGGGCTGCCAAAGACTTGGGTGGAATAATAATACTAATAAAATAATAATAAATATAGCTGCAAGCAGCAATTATCAGGGTTCAAGACATTTAGGGCCCTTAATTGCTCGACCAATTGCTTGACCAATGGCAGCCATGCTTTTTAAGATTCACAATTGTCCTCTTATATGCTGATTGGACCTTGGACAAGGACAATTCTTGAAAATTTATTTATCAAGTATATTGGACCAATGGTTCCACATTTACTCCCAATTTCATATTTTGTTCTGTTATAGCACCACCAACTGGTCACAATCAGTATTTTTTTTAGAATTGTTCTCAGATTGAACCAATAAGTAAGTATCCCAAGTTTGGTGAAAATATTTCATTTTGTTCAAGAGTTATAGCCATTTAAGTAAAAGTGTCCATGATCACTTCAAACTTTTTGATGTGCCCCTTACGTGGGTAAATCAAAACTTCAACTTTTTCTTGATAATTACTGATCTAAGTAGTCCAAAGAATTATCCTAGGAAACCTAGGACTACTTTGCAAAACTATGTTTCTGAAATAATCTCAAATATTTAACGAACAATTTGATTGACCGCAGTGGTCCTAGAGGCAAAGTTGCTCAGAATCAGAAGATCTAATAAAAAGAAGATTTTGTATCTAATTCTTTGATACAAAGAATATGTGTATATCTGAAATATTGAATGATATTCAATCATTTACACACCATTTATACAGCCATTTTCAAGTTTTTTTTCTACTGTTATAGCACCACCAGGTGGCCAAACTCCTCCATTTTTGACAAGTTCAAGAGTATGTTCAAATGTTATAGCAATTTAAGTAGAAGTGACCATGCCCACTTCAAACCTTTTGATGTGCCCTTGTGATGGTAAATCAAAAGTTAAACTTTTTTAATAACTATTGATCTAACATGTCCACAGTATTATCCTGCAGTAGATGTATTTCACTTGATGAAAAAACCTATGACTAGTTAGCAAAAGTATGTTTTTAAGATTATCTGAAATATTTACCAAACAGTTTAACAGACACCAATGTTTCTTGAGGCAAATATGTTTAGAATGAGAAGGCCTATCATTTGATATAGTGGTTAGGTTTGTTCAAAACACTGCATTATATACAACCGTTAACACTGACAAAAATCGTGATACCACCCATTGGCCGATTTCTTTCAAACTTTGGTGCAAACCTCTTAGACAAATTGAGTCAAATACGTCTACCAAGTTTTGTTCCGGTCAGCCATTGGTAACCTTGAATAATACCTACTGAAAATTGATTGGCCGATGGCAGCCATGTTTGTTAACGTACCTGAATGTCTTCATAGAGTGTGATGGCAACTGTGACAAACACACTGTATGCAAATTTTGAAGTGAATCGGCTCAACCGTTGCATAGTTACAGTCAATTTCATGTTTTTTTTCAGTATTATAATGACACCCTGTGGCAAAACTGCACCAACTTCTCTGCACTACCAAAGATTGTCTTCAGACATAAGCATGCCAAATTTGGTGAAGATATCTCATTTCGTTCAAGAGTTATAGATATTTACATAAAAGTGGCCACACCTACTTCCTGTGTTTTTGCATACCGTAGCTACGTCAAATTGAAAGTTCAAACTTTTTATGATAACTTTTTATAGTGAGACTCCATAGAATCGTATGGCACTGGTCTGGTCCCAAACGGATGAAAAACCAAGGTTAGTTTTACAAATAATCCAAGATGGCAGAATATTTTTTATAGGAAATCGGAGATATGCATTTTGTTAGACATAAGAGACTTGCGTTTGTGACAAACGGTTCAAAAGTCATGGCCATTTTTCTAAACATGCTCACTATAGCGCCACCATCTGGCTGATCGGGCCGAAACTTTGCAATGCTGTAGTACTCTGGTGTACTACCTTCCCAGCTAAGTTTTAGCTCTCTAGGCCTTACAGTTTGGTCTGCACGATCTTTTTTTTTTTAGATTTTTTTAGGGCAGAATAAAAACAATAATATAATAAAAATCATTACAATTACAATATGGTTTCAGCCCTTCGGGCTGAAAAAAAAAATTTAATTACAATTGCAATTACAATAGGGTTGACCCCCTAATAATAAATCACAGTTTGGACAAATGGATCAGTGAACATTTTTATACCAAAATGTTCACCCTCTGCTGTTTGAAGTAGGACTGCATGCAAGACGCAAATAAGGCAGTTAATAATGAATGGGTCAGGTTACTCCTTAATTTATGAACAAGTTTATATATTATTTTTACGTAAGAAAGGTTTTAGCAGATGTTCCTTAATTAAAGACCATTCATAAAGATCATTATTAAGCTAACCCCTGACAAAGATTTGTTCAGGAATCTTATAATAAACACTTTCACAGTTATGCTGCTGCACCCAGAAATACCTGCGAAGGCTATAGAGAGCTTGGCAGACAGTTTGGCCTGTTCAGGGTTTCCAGCCCCCAGAGCGTTTCCCACTCTCACACTACCTGCCACACTGAAGCCTATAGGACACTGTCCAAAGAAAATACAAATAAATGTTTAGACAGTGTTCAATATGGATGTGGTCAACAACATTATTTAGATTTAAATACATTACTAACATACATGAATTACTTTATCAGAATATCCTTGAAGTATTTACCATATATGCAATATTTGCCAGTTCATAAATAACTGATTGGGCTCCCAGCTCTACTTCACTTATCAAACCTGCCATGCAAGATACAGGCAGCAAAAATGATCAACACTGCAGGATAAATTATATATTTAAATGATATAGATATATATATTATATATACAGTATCTCACAAAAGTGAGTACACCCCTCACATTTTTGTAAATATTTGATTATATCTTT
>JANDJT010000071.1:14343772-14358882 GCA_024331685.1 Stegophilus panzeri
GGGAGGGGGGGAAACAGGGAAAAATAATAGAGGACTCAAGGCATTTTTTACTTTTTCTTTTCTCAAATTTAATTTATTGTAAATTATATATGATCCCTGGCCCAATGTTTTGTTGTTTTTTTCCTGGTTCTTTGTTTACTCGTTATATTTTTTTTGTTGTAAACATCTGTTGTGAGTTGTAAACATATGTCTGTTTATTTACTTGTGCGTAATAATTAAAATTCAATAACTGTTTAGACGGTCCCTTGCTGACTTCATTTCTATAAAGCGCTGGTGAAGTGCGTTTTTGAGAGATTAGCTTCAGGGGGATTTAACGGGAGAAAAATTTTAAATAAATTCAGTTGTAAATATATTCAGTTCTTGTTCCACTCCAGAGTAAGAAAATACACATTTTGTCCTTTCTGTGTGTTTATTGTTTGAGAAATACAAGAGAGAATCTCGAATGTGCAGTGAATCTCCGGTGAGCGCGAGGCAGTCTAAAATGCGGTCGATTGTGAGTGACGTCACATCCACATATAAACACGCCCCATAGTATACTCCCACCCCCAAGACTGATTGGCAGGTTTCTGTGCAAGGCATGGGAAATGCAAATACAAAGGGATTTGCCGTTCTGTTTGAATATTGGCAGACTCCATACGCCACACTGAGGAAAAGAAATAACAAACGGGGTACTTGCTATTGTTATTTCAGTATGACAGGGTCATAACGCGTAACACACGGGAAATGCAATTGCAAATGGACTTTGCGTTTCCATTTTATATTTGGCGGACAATGTATGTTAGTGTAAATGAAAATGCAAATAGTAATACATGATTTGCATTTTCATTTGAATTCCACAATTTATGCATCCACAAATAGGAAATGCAATTGCGAATTGCTTTTGAATATTGTTCGCAAAATACTCTCATACACGACACTGTTACCAAACTTATTAACAAATTCAGAAAAACTGGAAGTGTAATCCCTGCTGGGGAAAAAAAACCCCAGTAGAAACCATCACAGAACCTCTAATGGGCTCCACTACAAATACCATTACAAACCATCAGCTAACCATTAAAATCATTACCATTATTGGTCCTTAACGGTATCCACTAGACATAACATGCCACCAATAGAAGGCAACAAATTACCAGTAGAGACCCACAGGGACCATTACAGTTTTCATTAAAACCAATACAATTCCCATTATAACCATTAAAACCATTGTAAATTCTATACAGGTTTATATTGTTTTTTCACCAGGGATGGCCATCAGCCAAATGCTGATATACAGCAAATGTAAACAAAACTGCTGACTACTGTTTTTGCATCAGTGGTGTGTGGGTGTGTGTGTGTGTGTGTATACTTGAGATATTAATGTGGCAGAGGCTGATGCCAAACCATAGCCTACAGAAACAGCTGAAACGTTGATAATCTGTAAATAAAAGCACACAAAAAAACAACTTGGATTTCCAAAACTCTCTTTTGTGAAAACTGCAAGCAAGCAAGTAACATTACACACGTCAGCGGTCCTGGCCATGCTGGTTGACTAAATAAACGCTGACTTGATTGAAGAGTCTAAATGTGCTTACAGCTGTAGCTAGGGCAACACCCTCCAGGATTGTCCTTCCCAAATGTCCACAAAATATAACGCTGACAAAACCGATCAAGTAGACCATAATGTAGGACAAAAACTAGTGGGATGAAACAAGTAGAAGGTTAGTATAGTAAACGAAAAACACAGAGACATAACGGCTATGGGTTTAGTTTTCGAGAATGAATTATAATCATTAACAAGAAAAGACCAAACGACTCTGGTGTGTTTTGTAGCGAGAAGAACTTCTACGAATGCAGGAACCTCTTGAATCTCGCATGACACCGGGATGGACGAGACTCCTGTACTCACTTGATAATACAATATAAGAGCTCGCTATGAACTTATATAAAGCACATAACAACAATTCACAAACACACTACTAACCACAGGCAAAGCCAGAGTTGACAGCTCCTTCACTTCGCTTTTGAACTCGACTGGTATGAAACTGCGAAGACGCCTGAGGAAAGCGTTGCGCAAATATTCAGCCATGTTTTCAACTTGTTGAATGATCCAGTACTGAGGAGGACTGAAGAGTATTTGTGTTTTTTTAAACTCGCTTGTGAACTCCGCCCCCAATAAAATAAACAGTAAAGCACAGCTTTATCTATCTGATCTGTCTAATAAACCAGCCAAGAGCTGCTGCAGAAACAGCTTTACTGTTTAAAATAATATAGCCTACGTTTGGTTTTGGTTCCTGGAATTTTCTGAGAACAGATCTTTTTAGTTCCTGTTTGGTTTCCATAATAATAATAATAATAATAATAATAATAATAATAATAATAATAATAATCATCATCATCATCATCATCATTTTCATCATCATGGGGGCATGGTGGCTTAGTGGTTATCACGTTTGCCTCAAACCTCCAAGATTGAGTGTTCGATTCCCACCGCGGCCCTGTGTGTGCGGAGCTTGTATGTTCTCCCTGTGCTTTCGGGGTTTCCTCCGGGTACTCTGGTTTCCTCCCCCAGTCCAAAGACATGCATTGTACTCCAATAAAGTGTCCGTAGTACATGAATGGATGTGTGATTGTGCCCTGCAATGGATTGGCACCATGTCCAGGGTTTACCCTGCCTTGTGTCCCATGCCTCCTGAGATAGACTCCAGGTTCTCTGTGACCCAGTAAGGATAAGCAGTACAGAAATTGGATGGATGGATGGATTATAATCATCATGTTGTGACTCTGTAAGTTACAGAAGCTAAGAGATGTAGCCAAATTACACCTGCTGAAAAAAATGGTTTTAATGGTTATAATGGTCTCTACTGGTAATTTGTTGCCTTCTATTGGTGGCATGTTATGTTATTTAGGACCAGTTATGGTAACGGTTTTAATGGTTAGCTGATGGTTTATAATGGTATTCTGTAGCGGAAACCAGTAGAATTTCTGTGATGGTTTCTTTTTTTTTTTCAGCAAAGATGAAATACCGAATAACTGTATAAATGAACACTGCTTTTTATTAAATAGTAAATGCTGTATGGACTGTGTATATAGGCTAGAGAAGGTAACATTTTATCTGCAAATCAAACAAAGAAAAACACACATTTACTGTAAGATGACTAGCATTTTTTCTTTCTTTTTTTTCTTTCATTTCTTTTCTTTTTTCTCTTTTGTCTTTTTAAGAAAAAGTTGACGTGGTAAGCATAAATATGTGGCTCATACCACTAGATGGCAGGATAGCTGAATGTTTTAGGAAAATTGCTCACTAGTCTAGACTGTGTGACCATATGGTGGAGCTGCTTCCTCACAAGTTGCAAAAAGCTCAAATGCGAATCGCTGGAGTCTCAGTGACCTCTCTCATTACAGCTTACTTACTAAAATAGTCAACACATCCCTCTTAAAATTGTATGCACAAAAGTAATTATCATACACCTGTTATCAATTAAGTGATTCTGATTAACTCCAAATAATGATCAGCTGTTTCTGTAGGATCTTCTTGATATCTTTTTGGTTTCATCCGACTGCTGAAACCATTGTTTGCAAAAAGCTTACAAAACACATGCGGGATCTTGTTGTTGAAAGATATTAATCAGGAGAGGGGAACAAAAGAAATTCCAAAACATTAGATGTACCATGGAACACTGTGAAGTTTATCATCAACAAGTGGAGAAAATAGGGCACCACAGTGACATTACCAAGAACAGGACATCCCTCCAAAGCTGATGAAAGGACAACACGAAAATCTATCAGGCAGGCTGCCAAGTGACCTATGGCAAGGTTAAAGGAGCTGCAGAAATATGTGCCATGCACTGGTCACTCCCTGCATTTGACAACAATCTTTCATATTCGTTACAAGTCTGGGTTTTGGGGTAGGGGAGCTAGAAAAAAAATCCAACTCCGCCTAAATCAACCCCAAACCATGTGGCAAAATGTGTTTTCATCTGTTGAGACCAAGGTAAAACTTTTTGAGCATAATTCTGTAAGATATGTTTCACACAAAAACAAGACAGCGTGTCAGCCAAAGAACACCATACCCACAATGAAGCATGGTGGTTGCAGCAGCATGCTATGGGGCTGCAACTCTTCAGCAGGGACTGAGGCTCTAATCAAGATCATGGGTATCATGGATTACTTCAAATACCTATTTGGGGGGGGGGGGAAACAAAAAAAAACAAAAAAAAAAAAACAGCATGCAGGCCTCTGTTAGACAGCTGAAGATGAATGTTTTGGAATGTCCCAGTCAGAGCCCAGATCTAAATCCTATCAAAAACCTGTGGAATGATTTGAAGAGGGCTGTGCACAAAAGATCATTGCAATTTGATGGACCTAAAGCATTGTTTGCAAGAGGAATAAAATTGCCAAATCAAGATGTGCTAAGTTTTTAACCAAAAAGAGTTCTGTATTACGAGCATACGGTTCTTTAACAAAAATACGGGGTGTGCACACTTATGAAACCAGGTTATTGTAAGGTTTCTTTCTTTTTTCACATGGCAAGAGCCTAGATAAGAAAGTACAATAACAAAATACAATATACACTCACAATTCACTTTATTATGAACACCTGTCCATTTGCACATTCATGCAGTGATCTAATCAACTGATTATATGGCAGCAGCTCAGTATTAAAAAGCATGCAGATACCGGTCAAGCGCTTCAGTTATTCTTCACATCAAACATCAAAATGAAGAAAAACTGTAATCTCTGTGACTGATCGTGGCATGGATATTGATACCGGATGGGCAGGTTTGAGCAATTCAGAAACTGCTGATCTCCTGGGAATTTCACACAACCGTCTGGTGTGAAAAACAAAAAACATTGAGTGAGTGACAATTCTGTAGGTGGAAATGCTTTGTTGAGAGAGGTCAGAGGAAACGGCCGGATTGGTTCGAGCTGTCAGGAAGAATATAGTAACTCAAATAATCACTCTTTACAACCATTGTGAGCAGAAAAGCATCAGAATGTACAACACATCAAACCTTGTGGTGGATGGGCTACAACAGCAGAAGACCACATCAGGTTCCACTCCTGTCAGCCAAGAACAGGAATCTGATGCGATCATGAGCACAGACTCACCCAAACTGGACAGTAGAACACTGGAAATAGATTATGGGATTTTTTTTCTTCTAATCTTCAGGTGTCCAGGTTGGGTGAGTCTGTGCCCATGATAGCCTCAGATTCTGGTTATAGACTTCCTGTCAGCTCAATCTGATCAGTCTCCTCTAATCTCTCTCATCAATAAGGTGTTTCATCCTACAGACCCTCCGGTCACAGGATGTGTTTTGTTTTTCTGAACATTCTGTGTATATTCTGGAGACCGTTGTGTGTGAAAATCCCAGGAGATCAGCAGTTTCTGAAATTCTCAAACCAGCCCTTCTGGCACCAACAACCATGCCACGGTTGTAATAGAGATCACACTTTTCCCCCATTCTGATGTTTCAAGTGAACATTAACTGCCAAATGATTGGCTGATTGGATAACTGCATAAGTAAGCAGGTGTACTGGTGTTCCTAATAAAGTGGATGGTGAGAGTATGCTGCAACATAGTAATGAAAAATACAGCACATATTATTTTATACAGCAGTAGCAGCTGGTGAGGGTTTTGGGTTCAAAAACCTGCTTAAATTGAAAGAGACACCTGCATCAATGTTTATTTAATTTATAGGTTTAATTATTGTTTCACAGTCTTGATGTTCTTGGTTAATTTATAGACTGCCACAATTCTGGCATGAGCTTAAACCTATATTCAATATTAATTGTATCAAGAGTATTCTTCACAAACACCCTGCTCTGGGGGAACCCCAATTCCAGAAATCCCCAGTCTGAAACCATGCTCACTTCCTAAGTCCCAGCCAGCTCAAATTGCTCAAACTCATTGGCATTCTAAACAGGTTCACCTGTTACTTGTTTGACTCTGTGAATATACAGTATATATTGCTCATTGCTTATTTGCATTCCCTGCTTACACTATTAAGTCACTGTTACCTGTGTTCTGGTCTGTATTTGATGTGCAGGATTTTGCTTTGGTTTTCAGTTTGTTACTTGGTTTGTGTTCTGTTTATTGTTTTTGAGCCAGTTACCTTGTTGTTTGTCTTTGGCTTTGTTTTGCCCTGCTTGTTTGTTATAACAATAAACCTCATTGCTTATTTTAACCTGCATATGTATCCAGTTGCCTGGTCCAATCCTGGCACACTTCACAAAATTCAATAATATGCTGTACACCACAGCACAGTTGAATGATCAAATCTGATCGGTCAGAAGGTAAAAAATTATTTCTGACAATAGTTCTGTCTGCAGTGCAAATCACAGGTTTATATTAACGTGCTTATTCTAATACATTATGATATTTATAGAAAACAGCCAATTCACAGGGGCTTGTATGGAGGAGGCTCCAAATATTCCTAGCATAATAGAACCAGATTTAAATGTTATTTAACAAAGAGAAAAATATCATTGTTATGGTGATTTTTTTGTGAAGAGACATTTATATAACATTTATGTTTATTTCAATTTCATTTATGTCTATTAAGTCTTGTCTGTCAGCGTTTTGTAACAGTTAGTAAGCTTTGTACTATGAAAGAAATTTAACAACAAAGGATTATGTCTTTTTAACTTTGTTGCTTATTTTGCATTAACAGTATGCCCTATTGCATTTTATTGGACACATATTAATTGTATTATTCAATTTATTACTGGTGTCTTGGTCAATATGTTTTGCATTTATGAGTCCTTACTGGACAAGATGTGCATATATATATCATTGCCAACAATATAACACAAGGGGGAGTTAGGGAGTGTTATTACTGCAGTATTTATTTGGTCATAGATTATCACAGTTGTGGTGTTGTATTTACAGTAACTGTCCAATGTTTGCATTCTGCCTTCAGCATGAACTTAAATAATAATATCACTTTCTTCCTCCACATGTGGTCAAAGTTACTACAGGATGTAAGTACTGTTACTTTCCAAACCGAGGGAAAAAATCACCTAATGGAAATACTGTATATAACAAGAGACTGTTGGATTTTGTTTTACTGGACCTTGTTTCTTACAGCAGTAAGTATTCTGGTGTACAGTGGTTCTAAATATTATTTTCTTATGATTAAGACACTTATTTTTTAATATTCTTACAAATTCTTTTGAAGTTGTTGAACCAACAACCAGTTGTTGAAGAAATGGTTAATCTCTTTGCTAGCGTTCATCATTGAAATGATCCCTTGTCATGCCACCTCAGCAAAGTAAATTCCATGCCTACTTTAATTTAGAATCATACTTTCATGTATAAATAGGCCTAACGGGTACACTGTACATGTTCTTGTTTCTGGATAATGAATGGGTGTTTGAAAAACAGTAAATGAGAGAAAAGCACTGTAATTACATTTTCCCATGTTCCTAGAGACTCATGATCATAGTGATCAGAGGGCCACTGCACATCCAACCGCTTGTTAACTGCTTATTCGTTAGGCATCTGACCTCTTAATTGCCTCAACAGTAAAATGAGATTTTGTGGTCAAGGGTAGGGCCTTGACTTTTTTACAGTCACGCTCTGCCTCTCCTTGTTAAAACTGATGTTTATATTTCATTGTAGGCTCTTCCGGTGGATCAAGGAGGAGTGTACATATTTGTGTCTCTCTGCTCTCATTGCTAATTTGATCTGATTCTCAAATGGCTTCAACCTTTCCAGACTAAAGGTCTTGTGTGGTTTTGTGTACAGGTAGCAAGTGTGACCACATAGCAGGAGATTATAATGGTTGTTCAGGTTTTTGTATGAGCTGTTATTATTCAACTGTCTCTGCCATGTCTAGGTCCATTATGTCATCAGATATAATGACTGTGGTGCACAGGTCTGCCAAACAGAGGTTGGATTTGTTTACTTAAGCCATAAAAAAAAATCTCAACAACAACAACTAATAAAAAGTCTAATATGTCTTTTGAGCTCACCAATGAAATCCTTTTGTGATATATTCTTTGATTTTGACATTAGACACATACATCAAATTCCTGAACCTGAACATTTTCCCATGTTCGCCCTATAACTAATATTAATGCTGGCATTAGCATATTCAATAAAACTGCATCCAAACCCACCTGAGTCTGACAGAAGACTTCTTCTATCAAGGATGCAGTGGGTTATGGATAATTACAGCAGGTATTCTTACCCCAAGGAAGAGTAGTTGGGCAATAGCAACAACAGCTAGCTGCCATCCATACAGTCCTCTCCCAACAAACATTTTCTATATAAGGTACAAACAGTTTTCAGAGCTCATTGATGCAGTCATCAGCATATAAACTGCAACCAATAGATTCATCTATGCATGTTCAAGCCTTGCTTTGTTGACCAGAATGGGAGAGAGTCATTCCCCATTGTATTACTCCAATGTGTTTGGAGACAAGTGCCCTTCATCGTGAAAACATCCCTTTACTTGTTAGATCATAAACCAAGTACCCCACTGGTCTGGAATTTCCCTAGCTACAGACTCACAACCTTTAAAATTCACCACAATGTTATAAATCATGTATAAAGATTATTTGACATATCAGTTATGTGACTTATAAACTTGAACTACCAAGACAATATTGTTTATGTCCCAGTTTCCATGTTTCTTTGTTGAAACCCCTTGGTCCCTGAACCTCTAGAAGCACCCTTGGATTTGGGAATACAACCTACTTAAACTATATGAGAGATACTGGATTCCAGATGTTGGGGTGGTAAGATGCAGTATTTGATTGACTGGGAATGATACAGCCCTGAGGAACGTTGCTGGGTTCCAGTGCAGGGCATCCTGAACCCTGTCCTGAATGGTGAATTCCATGCTTGCCACCCAACGGACCATCACCATATCCTTGAGATAACAAGGTATATCTTCTCACAGTGTTTCTGTCTCCATTGTCTCCATTGAAACACAATCCCCCATTCTGATGTTTGAAGTGAACATTAACTGCCAAATGATTGGCTGATTGGATACATCCCATGATACTCAAACAACAAGAACAAAAAAAAAACTACAAACCATGTCACACGATCAGTTACATGATCCATGTTCACAAGTCTCTGGACTTTTAAATAGTTATACCTGTTCACTATCACACACAATCCTATAAATGACTTGGACAATCTTCAATTCTTTGAAACTCTCACCTAAACCTTTAACAGTAACATTACTGAGCTTTTATTCCATGATAATTGTATATCTGATTTTTACTGTGTTTTGCCTAGTTGTCTTTTTCATCTGTTTGTAGACCCTTTGCCCACCTCACGTTCCTGATCTTTGTTTCGCCCCGATCTTCTCAATAAAACCTGCATTTGTATCCAAAACTGTCTGTGAAAATATTTGTGTAAAAACATCAGTTGTTCAAGTATACTTCCAACATACCTCATCTCTAATGACTGTTCCAAAGTTAAAGAAAAATACAAACTGCATGAAATTGCATGACTGGCTTCACATTAAATACTGTAAGTGGGTAAGCAGTATTTATAGTTCACAGTGTACTTTCCACATTGTTGATGTTCTTGGCCACTGTCGTGCTTTGGTCACTTTTGTCCTGTGCTATAAAGGCAGCATAAGCTTGACCAAACTTTAAATTTTAGTCACATCAAGATCCCTTTGAAGTAATGAAATGCATTTTTAAAAAGTCACTTGGCTGAAGAGGAGTACTGCACCACAAAGTTACATAATCTTTAACAAATAAGCAGTTAACAAGTGATTGGATGTGCAGTGGCATCGCCTTGTAGTCTGGGTTCTACTTTCATATTAGAGATCATAGTATATACAGTACAGTATTTCTACACTTCCTACACAAGATTTAGATGCCTGTTATAATTCAATAAAATACATCTAAGGTAATGTAATGACTATTTGTCTTTAACCATCACACTGTAACTTCAGTTAGAAACGTATTTTAAAATAAAAAGTGAATTCTTTTGATTGAGTTGGTACAGTACACATGTTGGTAAAATATAACAAAGTGGGAGAAATTAGAAAACATAAGATACAAGGAAATAATAGAGAAGATAAATGAGAAATGTAATTATCTGTTTTTATTAAAGTTCTTGCATCTCTACTTGCATCTGTTCTCCAACAAAAATGGAAGGCCACATTTATTTTACTTACCCGACTTAGTGCATCACTTTAAAGAGCCAATCATGAAATCACTGAAACTAGTCTTTATTGCAGTGATTTTGTTTCTTTTAAAATTGACTACATTTTGCAATATTTTTTAATGTATAAACCCAACGTTTTAATAAATAAACTTAAACTGTATAAAAACCTAAAAGACAAAATATCATTTCAATCAGGCATAAACTTATAAAGTTGTTTTTTGTTGTTGTTTTTTTTTACAACCATATTGACCCTCTTGACACAGGTCACATTCTCCCAAAGCTGAGACCTTGGTAGGGTCTCTACCCTATAAATACCCTACAGATTTTATTTGTACAGTTATAAAATAGTATAACATTTCATACAGCACATAACAAACACATATAATGATGGAATGCCATGTCTATAATTGTTAGGCTGCTTAGGAAAATATGTTGATGGCAATGATGAGCACTGGGTTCATTAAAATTAACAAGAAAACAAAGTGTCCTCATTGGGATTTCTAACTACATTGCAACCAATATAAACTTAAAGTACTAAATTTTCCTTAATAGTGTGAACAATAACATATTATAAACTGAATATTACTAAATATAAGCTCCACTTTTGTGTAGTAATAAATATGACTATTAATATTAAACTAAAAGAGTCTGTCAGAAGATATTGTACAACAGTATCATAGCAGGAGGTGTTTAGAATGCTGGCAAGTGAAGCTTAGTCTTAAAAAACAATCCTCAACACAAGACTCATAATTGCACTTCCCTGGTGACACATAGACTGAGATTTAATTACTGTTTTCTTTCTAAATGCATTATATTTAAAGAAACACTAATGAAACCCTGGCATCAATGACTTGGACTTTGATTTCTGAAATAGACAGTGGTGCTTGAACGTTTCAAATTTTGTGCTTAAAAGTTTAGAATTTTCTGCATTAATATCAAATAAAACATCATCAGAGTTTCACACAAGTTCTAAAAGAAGACAAAGAGGAACAATTAAACAAATGAGACAAAATATTATACTTAGTTGTTTATTTATTAAGGAAAATGATCCAATATAACATATTTGTGAGTGGCAAAAGTATGTGAAACTCTACGATTAGCAGTTAATTTTAGAGTCAAGTGTTTTCAATCAGTAGGATGACAATCAGGTGTGCGTGAGCTCCCTGTTTTATTTAAAGAATGGGGATCTATCAAATTTTGATCTTCACAACACCTGTTTGTGGAACTGTATCATGGAATAAACAAAGGAGATTTCTGAGGAAAGATTTGTTGATGCTCATCAAGTTATATAAGGTTACAAAGCCATCTCTAAAGAGTTTGGACTCCACCAATTAACAGTCAGACAGAATGTGTAAAAATGGAAGAAATTCAAGACCACTGTTACCCTCCCCAGGAGTGGTCGACCAACAACAATGACTCCAAGAGCAAGGTGTGTAATAGTTCATGAGGTCACAAAGGAACCCAGGATAAATTCTAAGCAACTAAAGGCCTCTCTCACATTGGCTAATGTTAATATTCATGAGTCAACCATCAGGTGAACACTGAACAACAATGGTGTGACTGCTCTCTAAAAAGAACATTGCTGCCCGTCTGCAGTTTGCTAAAGATCACATGGACAAGCCAGAAGGCTAATGGAAAAATGTTTTGTGGCTGGATGAGACCAAAATAGAACTTTTGGTTTAAATATGAAGCATTATGTTTGGAGAAAGGAAAATATTGCATTTCACCATAAGAACCTTATCCCATCTGTGAAACATGGTGGTGGCAGTATCATGGTTTGGGCCTGTTTTGCTGCATCTGGAACAGGACGGCTTGCCAATATTGATGGACCAATGAATTCTGAATTATATCTTTGAATTCTAAAGGAAAATGTCAAGAGAAAGTGGTTCATGCAGCAAGACAACGATCCTAAGCACACAAGTCATTCTATCAAAGAATGGTTAAAGAAGAATAAAGTTAATGTTTCGAAATGGCCAACTCAAAGTCCTGACCTTACTCCAATAGAAATGTTGTGGAAGGACCTGAAGCAAGCAGTTCATGTGAGGAAACCCACAAATATCCCAGAGTTGAAGCTGTTCTGTACTGAGAAATGGGCTAAAATTCCTCCAAGCTGATGCGCAGGACTGATCAACAGTTACCGGAAATGTTTAGTTGCAGTTATTGGTACACAAGGGGGTCACACCCAATACTGAAAGCAAAGGTTTACATACTTTTGCCACTCACAGATTTGTAATATTGGATTGTTTCCTCAATAAATAAAAGAGCAAGTATAATATTTTTGTCTCAACTGTTTAATTTGGTTCTCTTGATCTATTTTTAGGACTTTTGTAAAAATCTAATGATCTAGATCATATATATGCAGTAATGTAGAAAATTCTACAGTATATTCACAAACTTTCAATCAGCACTGTACAATCCCAAGAAGATTAAAGCATGTGTAAATGCTACATAGTGAATCGGGTAATTTGTGTTAATAATAGGAGCTGTAAAAAAAACAAAAAACAACAACACATGGCTAGCCCATCACAGATGGAGTATAAAAAAAACTCACATTTGGGCTCTGTTATGTTGCACCACTTATGTAATCGTATTTGGGGAGAATGAGCAGTATGCTGTGTCTCTTCACTTGTGTCTGTCATGGCTTTCACAAGCCTGTGTTGTTGGCCCATTTAGGGAAAGTGTCCAAATGGAACATTGCCTTTCCCCAGGTGTTGATGGCCAGTGTGATGCAGAAGATTCCTATAATGTTCATCATTATGCCGGCCCTTGCCTTGAATAGATGAAAACCACCAAATGATTAGATCAAAACAAGAACAAACTCAACAAAATGATAGTAGAGCATATGTGATCTAAGAATAAATGTATGGTCAAGGGTAAGATTGTTAATAGTACTCAAAACTCAAAAGTGCACAAATTACTGACCAATCAGAGTATTTATAGCTTTCAAGAGCATAATTATTATCTAAGAGAAACGACTCACCATGTCCGACACCTTAAGGTAGCCATAGGAGAATACAATAGCATTGGGGGGTGTTGCCACGGGTAACATGAAGGCAAAAGAGGCACTGAGTGTGCAGGGCACCATGACATACAAGGGGTTCATTCCAATGGAGTGTGACTAAAATGCAAAAATGAAACATTATATACATGACATTCGGTTAAAGCTCTACTATAATTCTCTAATTCAGATCTGTAATGTAAATGATGGTTTTCTTTGCTGTGAGCTGTTATTTAGTGTGTGTAATTAAGCTGGGATCCTTCTGGATGTTACATCCAAGACTGACTCATGTCTGTAAGAAAACAGCCGGTCCTCAGAACTATTGCACAACTGGGGAGCAAACCATAACATAACAGCTGACACATAGTAATTTAAGCTTTTGAGACATGGCTTAGATCTTTTTTGGGTGTAAAAGAATGGAGGAGCTCAAGGTTTTCAAGGTGTGTGTGTGCATGATTGTCATAGATATAAAGATGTGCTTAAACATGCTTAAACAGGAATGGCCTTAATTAAGGCAAGACACTACAGGTAGGAACAACAATTTTAATAATTTCAGTCATTTTTGGTGGATTTAGAAAGTCTTCTCTTAAACTGTAGTAATAAAAACATGTTTATTTCACTGTTTTTGTTCCCTCGCATCCACCGCATGTGATACTTTTTTGAAGAACGCTTTAAGCTCCACCATTTCATATATCCCTGAAAAGCTTATTCCCTGATATATATTTTTAATTCATGTGTCATTATGATATACATATTAATTTCCTTTATCAATTGTGTTTTATCTCAGTTTTTTATGATTTTTTTTTTTCTATTTTCAGAACCAAAAATCTCTCTTTCTAGATTACCTACATTCATGAAATGTTGCATGTTTATTCCAGTCCTTAATTAGAAAAATATTATGCAAGGTATTTCCTTGAATAAACAACAAATAAATAAGGAAAGTATGTTCCAACATACATATCTGTAAATGCCAATCTCCTGATAGCATCTTCACAGTGAAATGAACATTTTAAATCTAATAAAATCAAGATTAGATTTGTGCTCTTAGTAAGTATGCAAATTCACTGTGTATTTAATTAGATGAAGCCTCATTTGCATAAACAAGTATAATTTATTTAATATTAGTTCCAATACAAAATACTTGTAAAATAATATCAGCAATCAACTGGTATATATTGTTTGCTATGTCAATTGTTTTAAATAAATTTCTCTATTCACATATAATGACTTAAAATAAAAGAATATTTTCTCAAGCACTTTTACAAAATTATTTGTAGAGCAAAATCAGTAAGAAATCAATATGGATACAGAAATAGTATACGTAAATGCACTTGTTCCTCATTAACTCTCATTTTCTACCTCTTTTTACTGCTCTCTGTCTCTCTATTCATTTATAAATGTCACTCCTGCCTGGTTCATTTGCAGCCAAGTCTCACTGCAGAGCTTTGTAAGTTAACTAAAGAACAGCAGAGTAGTGCAGTTTGGGGAGAGCAGAAGGACAATTCGGTTGCCTGTGAGCACAGATAGGCAGCTGAATTGGGCTGCTTGAGAACTTGGCTGTCTGGTGAAGGGGCCTCTAAAAGGGACTGAAATAATTCCATGAAAAATGAACGGACAATCGGGTGTTGTGGATCTGGGCCAGGGTCATGCTTCAATGCTTGTCTTCACTGGCACTCACCCTCATACAGTGTACACTCACATTGATCAACTACTACTGCTACTACTACTGCTACTGCTACTACTACTACTACTGCTACTACTACTGCTACTACTACTACTACTACTACTGCTACTACTACTACTACTATTACTACTACTGCTACTACTACTACTGCTACTACTACTACTGCTACTACTACTAATACTACTACTGCTGCTACTACTGCTACTACTACTACTACTACTACTGCTGCTGCTGCTACTACTACTACTACTACTACTACTGCTACTACTACTACTACTATTACTACTACTGCTACTACTACTACTGCTACTACT
>JANDJT010000071.1:14369919-14406871 GCA_024331685.1 Stegophilus panzeri
CCTCCAGACATTCCCAGTTCACCCGCACTACCCGTTTGGGCTTTCCAGGTCTGTCCAGAGTCTTCCCCCACCCCTTGGCCCAACTCACGATGGTGATCAGTTGACAGCTCTGCCCCTCTCTTCACCCAAGTGTCCAGAACATGCGGCCTCAGATCAGATGATACAATTACTAAATCGATCATCGACCTTCGGCCTAGGGTGCTCTGGTACCACATACACTTATGAGCCTCCTTATGTTTGAACATGGTATTCGTTATAGACAGTCCATGACTAGCACAGAAGTCCAACAACAAACACCCGCTTGGGTTTAGATCAGGGAGGCCGTTCCTCCCAATCACGCCTCTCCAGGTATCTCCATCATTGTCCACGTGCGTGTTGAAGTCTCCCAGCAGAACTATGGAGTCCCCTACTGGTGTCCCATACAGGACTCCGTTCAGGGTCTCCAAGAAGGCCTAATACTCTGAACTGGTGTTCGGTGCCTATGCACAGACAACAGTCAGAGTTTCCCCCCCCACAACCCGTAGGCGTAAGGAGGCGACCCTCTCGTCCACCGGGGTAAACTCCAACGTAATGGCGCTCAACAGTGGACTTGTGAGTATCCCCATACCCGTCCGGCGCCTCACACCCTGGTCAACCCCAGAGTAGAATAGAGTCCATCCCCTATCCAGGAGTACGGTTCCAGAACCGAGAATGTGCATACAGGTAAGTCCCACCAGATCTAACTGATCTAACTGGTAAAATTGATATTAATGATAATTAAAAAAACAACATACTGATAAATAGTGCATGCATAGCTCATTTTAGTATCACTACGCCCATCTTTAACAATATCTAATTTTATAATGTTAGATGAAGAGCCTATCATTTAATATTATAAATTGTCTATTAAAATATAATATAAAAAAATAAAAGTCGTTTCACATTCAACTGCTTTTATTTCCAGCAAATTTTTTAACATTTGTAAATATTTGTATGAACATAAAAAAGTTCAACAACTGAGAGATAAACTGAACACGTTTCCCAGACATTTAATGAACAGAAATGGAATAATGAATCCCTGAACAAAGGGGGTTCAATATCAAAAGTAAGAGTCAGTATCTGGTGGCCACCAGCTGCTTTAAGTACTACAGTGCATCTCATCCTCATGGACTGCACCAGATTTGTCAATTCTTGCTGTGAGATGTTACTCCACTCTTCCACCAAGGCATCTGCAAGTTCTTGATCACGTCTGGGGGGACACATGGTGACATGTAATTTTCCACTGCAAGGATGATCAGCTGTCCTTCCTGTCTCCCTGTAGCCCTGTCTTAGGTGTCTTACACTACAGACATTGCAGATTATTGCTCTGGCCACATCTGCAGTCCTCATGTCTCCCTGCAGCAGGCCTATGGCATGTTCACGCAGGTGAGCAGTCACCCTAGGCATCTTTCTTCTGGTGTTTTTCAGAGTCAGTAGAAAGGTCTCTTTAGTGTCCTAAGTTATTGTAACTGTGACCTTAATTGCCTACCTCCTGTAAACTGTTAGTGTCTTAAGGAGTCTTCCACAGGTGCATGTGCAATAATTGTTTATGGTTCACTGAACAAGCATGAAAAACATTGTTTAAGCCCTTTCCAATAAAGATCTGTAAAGCTTATTTGGATTTTACAAAATGATCTTTAAAATACAGTCTCCTGTAAAAAGGGACGTTTCTTTTTTTGCTGAGTTTATATTATAGGATATTTCTGGGGCTGCTAAAGTGCTAATTATTAATAACAAAGATGAGTAATTGGGGTTTTTATAAGATATGAAAAATTCTGAAAAAAAAGATAAAATGTTTCTTTAACATATTCAGGTTTTTAGTACATAATAAGACAGGCAATGAGTGCTGTTTCATGTGTTCTGAATATTACAATTATTCTGAAGGAAAAGCCTGTATTCCTCAGCAGTGCCGTGCTTTAATTCAGCTTTATAGTTTAAAATGTCAGTCATTCTTAGTTTTAACTAACTGCAAATTTAAATGTTCTATTAATGTAGGAGTGCAAAACTGCATTTTCCAGCAACATTACTTTGAATGTAGGCTCTACAACCAAAATGCAGAAATCCATCCATTTTCCATACTGCTTATACTGGATAATCGCACACACATTCACACACTATAGACAATTTGAAAATGCCAAACACAGTTTGTTATAAGACATGCCTAGAGTGCATGACTTTGGAGTAGGGAAGGAAACCGGAGCACCCAGAGGAAGAACGGGGAAAATATGCAATCTCTGCGCACACACAGCCAAGGCGGGATTCAAACCTCCAACCCCAAACGTGCCCCCTGAAACCAAAAACCTACATTTATCTTCAAGATATCAAGATGTCTTATCATTTTCCATACACAGATTATCCATCCTGATCACCCAACTTACAATGATTGGTTCTGAGAATGTTTGTTTTTGGTTCCTTTTTAAATTCTTAGAGCTAGAGGCGTTTTTCTTAGTTTTGTTTGGTTTCCAGGAAAACTTTCTTCACAAAAATCTAACGTTCACGTTTTGCCTATGGTTTAGAAAACGTTCTTTTAAATAGCCTTGCTGTAACCTTAGACGAACATTCATCTAACGTTCTGGTAACCATTATATGATTGGACTCTCTCAGGGGCCTTGCACTACATCCATTAAAACGAATCCTCTTCTAGTGCTAGCAAAAACTATTATATTTCCAGGAACACAAGTATGACTCTGTGCAAATGCACATTTGCATACAAATACCAAACTAATCTTGCTACAACTTGGTTGTAATAATAATAATAATAATAAGAAGAAGAAGAAGAAGAAGAAGAACAACAACAACAACAATAGTTATAACAATAACAATAATGTCTGTAATAACGACAACAATAATAACAATGATAATAATAATAACTAACAATAATGATGATGATAATAATAATAATAACAATAATAAAAATGATGATACTATTACTAATTATAATAATAATAGTAATAATAACAACAACAACAATAACAATAATAATAACAATGATGATACTACTACTAATAATAATAATAATAATAACAATGATGATACTACTACTAATAATAATAATAATAACAATGATGATACTACTATTACTATTACTACTACTACTACTAATAATAATAATAAGAAGAAGAAGAATAATAATAACAATGATGATACTACTATTACTATTACTACTACTACTAATAATAATAATAATAATAATAATAATGTTACTGTGTTACGTTTAATAACTCAGACATCGACTGAGTTTTGCGCGTTTGGAAAGCGGAAGAAACAAAGCTTTTATTTTGGAGAAACTGTCATATGACTTTCGATCAGCCGTTGTTCGGCTATTTTCAGCCCATAACTCAGTCACATGAGTGGATTCTGGGCACAAAGCTATACATTAGTTTTGCACAAAGATGTAATAACTACACGGAAAAAGTACATCAAGATGACTGCAGTATCAGCGCGTTTGACGAGAGTCACGTGTTTAAGGACACAACATCATGGCTTCTATCAGTGCAGAGGAAGCAAATAATGTCGTCTGTCAGGAACTAAAGTCCTCTGTGAGACATTTCACGTGATTTGATCTTTTTTCCCCACTGGATTTCGTTGCATGGCTGTATGGATGAATTAGCGGTGGGTAAACATGGGAGCTGACATAACGACAGCAGCTTGTGAGTGAGGCTGATTACAGAGAAGAGGTAAAGAGCTGTGAGCTAGTTAGCTAACGGTCAATAACAAGCTGTGTTTCACTGGCTGCTTTTCATTACTGCTTTTCCTTTAGTGTGCTTTCGTTTCCTGCTTAAAACTTTTATTCTTTGATTGTTTTACCTACGCTTTATTTATGTCGTAAACAGCGAGCTATCGTGTCAACTTTTATTGTTAAATCCTTATTGTTGTAGGAAACTTATAAAGGGGGCAGTATGGGGGCAATAAATAAATAAATTCATCATGATATTTTCACAGTACATAATACGTGTCAGGAAAGTAATAACACTAATGAAAAACTATGGCTTTAAAGGAAAAGTGTCTCTGTAAGTAACAGTAGAGATGATCAGCATTTTAAAACCGATGATGATGATGTCCACAATGATCTAAGATACTCTTGAAGTAATGCATCACTGTATCATATAATGTTTTGTTTTATTTTGACCAGCCCTGTGACAAATAAATAGAGTTCCTGGTGTGGTTGAGGAGACAAAAATGAGGAAAGCTCTGGTTCACTCAGCTTAGGTGAATTTGTGTCTTTTTTTGGTATCTGTGGTGCTTTATTCAGGTTTCTCTGAGAAGATGCGTTCATAATGCAATCTACTACTTGAACTGATACATGCATGTATTTGTATACATACAAATTTGATCCTGAGGTCAAATTTGTAATTTGAGGTCAAATTTGAGGTCATCCTGAGGTTTGATCCTGAGCTTGAGTTCCTATCTCTGTGGGTTTCCTCCTCGTTCTTCGGTTTCTTCCCACCTACCAAAAACTAGTCAGATGGAGTATTCGCAAATCTAAATTGCCTCTAGACATGAATGTGTGTGTGTGTGTGTGTGTGTGCGTGTGTGTGTGCGCGCATGTGCGCACGGTGCCCTATGTATTCCTGCCTCACACCTATGGCTCCAAGGATAGGTGCTGCATCCTCCATGACCCTTACCAGGATAAAGCAGATGCTTATGATGAATGAACAAAATCGATGAATGTATTCACGTATAAAGATACTTAAATGATTAATTTCATTACTCTTATTGGCGTGCAACATGTAGTGGAACCCTTAAGCTTATGCAATTTCAATTCTTGACTAGTTGTGTTTGATATACACATAACCTATTTTTTTTATTTATTTTTTTTTTTCCATTGTTTGTTTCTTCATAGAAATTCACTGTTCAGTGATGCTCACTGTCCTACCCTTTTATGAGCTTCTCATGGTAGAATAGGAGGGTTTTTATGTTCCTTTCATAGAGGAGCAGTAAAAAAGCTTTGGCATCAAGTCTTTGGCTTATACTGGTTAAACCCTGAGAGGTTGTCATGGAGTGGCTGGCTTCAGCATTAGAGCGGGACCTTGGAGTGGACCAACGGCAGATTGGACCAGGAACACGACCCCATGAGCTGGTGGCACTCGTTTCGACCCGCTGGATTATGGGACTAAGAGAAAGGAGAGTAACCTGTTGTCCTCGTTATGACTGCAGTAGTGATGGAGATATCCCTACTCTCCTCCAGCGCTCTGTGAAGTTACCTCCTGGATGGACTCGTGTTTGCATCCAAGGTCTAAGGAAAAGCAAGTTGGGTTATAGGATTGCCAGGGAGCCAGGCTGGCATGAGGAAGGCTTCTCCCAGGACTCTTTCATGAGACAAATGCAGAAAGTGTCAGAGTGCAACATCAGGTAAATAATGAGCACTAGGAAGTAATATGGTTCAATACATGTCAGATAACCTGTAAAAATAAGCATTATTCAGAGGTGTTGTAATTAGTACGATTAGAACGTTACCAAAAATACCAAGACTTGTACTTTAAAAAATTCATTTTAACATAAAATTAAACATTTGTGGGAAAATTACAAATCCCCATGTAAAAAAACAAAACAAATTAAACTTTGTCCTGTTAAAAAGTGACAGGATCCAAAACAACAATAAGAGAGTCTGTAGCTCTAAAATCAATCAGAACCTCACAATTTTAACATTAAACAATATAGTATTTATAGGCATTCTCCCCTTGAATAGATATAAATGCTCTTGTGATAATTTTCTTGTGTTAAAACCTAAAATATGTGATCTATTATAAAGGTTGTAGTTTTTTGCTTTTAGCTTAGCCATAAATTTTTATTAAGTTGATCACATGTTTACAGGTTAAATAGCTGACTGACACAGACTTGATAAAATATTCGTAAAAATTAATTAGATCAAATAGTAACTTGTCAAACTGTCAGGAACAAACAGCAATCACATTTTGTTTCATCGGTCATCACAACTTTTTAATTTGAGAATACTTTTGTAATATTACTATAAAAAAATGTTATGTGGCATTGGCTACAAATGACTTCTTTATTCATTCAGTAAAACTTAAATAGGTTTATACATTATATGGACAAAAGTTTTTGGACACCTGACGATGTTGGCCACAAATTTTTGTATATGGTACAGAGGAGTCTACCATGTCTTTGTACGCTGTAACATTACAGCTTCCCTTCACTGGAGCTAAGAGGCCCAAACCTGTTTCAGCATGACCACATCCATGCACCAAAATCTAATGGAAAGCCTTCTCAGAAATGTGGAGATTATTATAACAGTAAAGGGGGAACTAAATCTGGAATGGGTTGTTCAGCAAGCACATATGCGTGTGATGGTCTGCTGTAGACTATGTCTTTAGCTGTAGTTGCTGCATGTTACATTTCTATAAAATCATATAAAAATAAGCCATACACATTCTCTTTCTGGCAGAGAGAACTGATTTGTTTTTTTTGTATTACAGGAATCTGTGGCGTGAGACATATATGAACCATGTGCAGCCATATGCAGGTGCTACAGACCAAACACAGGTGTTGGCCACTGATGCAATTCACCAAGCTTTGCAAAAACTGTTTGGCTGTACATTTCTCTCAACTGACCGGTTGTCACCATCCCTCTCTCCAGCAAGAGAGAAGGAGAAAGAGTGCCCTCTATCGTCCAGCTCCTCAGCTGTCAAGCAAAACACAGACACTCTGTGTCCAAATGTGGTCCCAGCTGAATGCTTGCTTGAGTCAGGCGAGGTGCTGTACGTCATCCTCCCATATACACAATACTCCCTTCATGATGTTGTCACATACAGTCCAGCTAAGCTTGCCAACAGCAATGCTAAAGTATTGTTCATTTTGTACCAAGTACTCATAGCAATGCGTGAATGCCATGCATCAGGACTGTCATGTGGTGAGCTCTCCCTGCAGGACATAGCTGTCGATGAGCAGCTTTGCAGTCGCCTTAAAATATCCGTAGCACATTATGAAAAAATTGATGAGGACAGGAAAGCAGCAGGGTATGCAATGAGAGGGCAAATGCCAAAAACTGTAAAAGATAAAGGTGCTGAAAATGTAAGAAATGGCTCTAGTGAACAGCAATGCCAGAATTGTCAGGATTATCTCAAATCATTGGTCCTTGACTGGGTTCATGGTAGGGTCAGCAACTTTTGTTATTTGATGGAACTGAACAGATTAGCTGGAAGACGTGAGTGTGACCCCAACTATCACCCAGTTTTACCCTGGGTGGTAGATTTCACTGTACCATATGGAAGATTTCGTGATCTCAGGAGGTCAAAGTTTCGTCTAAATAAGGGTGACAAACAACTGGATTTCACTTATGAAATGACCAAAGAAGCTCTTGTTGCAGCTGCTAATGGAAGTGGTGGAAGCCTCTTCCCTTCTGATCTTGGTGCACCAGTAGGTCCTAGTGGTTCAGGACAGTCGGATCATCTCCATGTACCCCATCATATTTCAGATGTTCTATCAGACATTACCTATTATGTCTACAAGGCTAGACAAACACCCAAATCTGTACTTTGTAGCCATGTTCGTTCTCAGTGGGAGCCCAATGAATACCCAGCTAGCATGGAACGTATTCAGAGTTGGACACCAGATGAATGCATACCAGAATTCTACACAGATCCTGCTATATTTCGGTCCATTCACCCAGACATGCCAGATCTTGAGGTGCCTCCATGGTGCAACTCCTATGAGGAGTTTATTGCAGTGCACAGGCGCCTTTTAGACAGTCGTGAAGTATCCCAGCACCTACACCATTGGATTGACCTAACATTTGGCTATAAGCTGACAGGTAAAGAAGCAGTAAAAGCCAAGAATGTATGCTTACACGTAGTGGATAACCATACCCATCTAACCAGCTATGGAGTTGTTCAACTGTTTGACCAACCTCACCCACCCTGCCTTGCACCTGCTCAGTATTCACCAGCAGAACCACCCCACCTTGGTCCTATCAGCGTGTCAGCATGGCAAATCCCACTTCTTGAGACTACAGTAGATGTGGATAGAACGGTCCCAGAAGCAACAGGGTGTGAATCTAGTGGTTGGACACTGGTTGATAGGGATGAGGAGCTTGAGCAAGGAACAGAGGCTCTTGATTCCTTAAGTGCTTTTGTCTCTGCCTCAACTTCTATACCAGTACCTACTGTGAGCTCTGCAGGAGGGAAGACAACTGCGGAGCATGCTGTTTTGGTATTGTCTCCCTCTCATAGCTCTTTTCCTGGAGAAACTGCAAGCAGCACCATAAATACTCTTGGATCTATGGGTAACATTCTTCACAGAGGAACCTCAGTTATTAAGAAGCAGGAAGGTATCACTGCTTCTAACACGAACATGGATGATTTCAAAATAAATTTGCCAGAAGGATTCAAGCCTTTACAATCTTTAGAAGAGTTAGAGAAGCTTAATATCTTCTTAGTTAAAGGGTTGCATTCCCAAGTTCAGAATACAATGGATGTAGACAGGAGAGCGTCAGGTACTACATCAAAAGCACCCTTGTCTTTTACAGACCTATTTCACAGAGACATGCAAGCCCTCGGCGTCTTCATTGCAGAAATATTTTATTCTTCAAAACTCCAATGTATAAAGCCAGGCGCATCTTTGAGTTGCCGTTATCAAGCAGTAATGAAGTTTTGCTCTGCCAGTCTTAGGGATATCCCACTACCGCTTCATCATGCACTTGAGAGCCTTCTGCAGATTCACAAGCACACATCTGAGACTGAGTCTTTGAACTTGCACCATTCTGGCCTACCATTTCTTTTCAAATATGACCCAATTTATGAGGGCCTTCCACCGCCAGATCCTTGGCAACTGCTTACTCCTGTGTTATCTCCAATACCTTTCCCTGGATATTTCCCAGCACTTCATCACTTCATTTACTCTTACCATTCCAAGATGGTGTCTAGTAACAGTGTTCAAGGTCGGGATATTGTATTTAGCTTATGGCAACAGCTGCAGACTCTTCTACAGGGTGAGATCACTGCAGAGGGACTGGAGATTCTCTTACCTTTTGTGCTTGCTATAATGACAGAAGAATCTACAGCTGTGTATGCTGCCTGGTACTTATTTGAACCAGTCTCTAGTGTCCTTGGGCCACGCAATTCCTCAAAATATTTGATGAAGCCACTCATAGGTGTATATGAAAACCCCCACTGCCTTCGTGGTCGTTTCTACCTCTACACAGACTGTTTTGTACTACAGCTTATAGTGCGGCTTGGCTTGCAAGCTTTCCTGTCTAGCCTTCTACCTCATGTGCTTCAAGTTCTTACTGGATTTGAGAGTTGTCGCACAGGGGCAGGAAATGAATGGGATGGGCTTAAAGCCTTAAGGGGTGGAGAAGAGGAGGAAGACTTTGAATGTGTGACTGGCAGGCCATCATCAACTGCCTCAGCTAGCAAAGTGGGAGGAGGCAGTGGTGGTAGTGGAGGTGTTGGGGTTGGAGACCCAGGACTTGTGGATTACTCATCAGGCATCAGTCTGAATGATCAGGTCTTTATTGCTGATGGAGAGGATTTTCAGAACGGCTTTTATGTCAATAATGGATCATCTGTACCAACAGCTGGTGTAGCTGGTGTATCTGCTAAACTGCAAGGCAAGAACTCTGCAAACAAAGACCAAGACCAGGAATCTCTAAGTGTGGGTAAACTAAGTGACAAGAGTAGTGCTAGTGAGGTGTCTATTGGAGATGGAGACTCCACCAAAGATCGTGCAAGTTTAAAGTCTGCTGACAGCAGTCAGGACTTAAAGCAGACCAGTGATGGGGAAGATGGAGGTGACCTGGAGGATGAAGATGCAACAGTAGATGAGAAAGATGGCACAGTGCAGAAAGCTCCTAGTCTTGAACTGACATTGTCTGGTTGCACAGAGGAGTCTGAAGCCACAGTGGGTACTCTAGAGGGTGACTTCATGAATGGAATGGCACAAAGAGAGAGTGAGAAAAACATAGGGGAAGAGGAGGATGAGCATGACCCTTCAGAGGACTCTGAGGAGAAAGAACACAAAATCTTATTGGGTAAGTGGAAAAAGCATTTGGGGATAATGTTTAGAAAATGTTGTGTCAGAACTGTTTTGCGAATTCATACATTTTGGGAATCACCATTGTACAAGTAATTTTATATACCTTTTTTAATCAGACACTGTTTGCAAGACGGTAAAATGGCTGTCTGCTAAATTGGGGCCCACAGTAACCTCTCGATATGTAGCTAGAAATCTTCTGCGTCTTCTTACTAGCTGCTATATAGGTAAGAATCAAATGTATGTTTTATGCAGATTGCTGATGTATTTGACTAAACCATTTGCCATTATACTAAGTACTGTATTATTGGGCATGTATTTCCTTACCAGTCTTAATTCAGTTTTTTACATATTTTTCTCTAAAGGCCCTGAGAAGCACCAATTATTGCTGTCTTCAAATGAAGACAGTAGCCTTGACAACACAGGAAGTGTTTATGAAAAGAAGCCAATTGTTGGTGACCAGATTGCAAAGCCAGTTCTTGATTGTCTCATCTACATAGCCCATCTGTATGGAGAGCCTGTTCTGACCTATCAGTACCTGCCATACATTGGTTACCTGGTAAGTTTGTTTTTATTAAACATCCTTTTTTAAAAATCTTTTTGTTCAAAGTATATGGTCCATTCTGTATACCCTGATTTTGTAAGAAAGCATGAATATTCTCATCAATTTGCAGTTCAAGACAAAATCAGGATGTATTCATGACTGACAGAAATCTTAGTAAAATACTAGAATACAAGTACACTGGATATATCTACACACCCCTGTTAAAATTGTTTTTGTGATGTAAAAAATGAAACCAAGATAAATCATGCCAGATCTTTTTCCACCTTTTTTAGGTGATATAGCAACCAACAAAATTCAAGTGAAAAAAAAATAGAAACGCTTGAAGAGGGGGAGAAAAAACTTGGTATAAGTGTGCACCCTCTTCTATATTGGTGCATGTGACTGCTCAGACTTTACCAATCAGGTTCCAACACATTTTCTTTACATTTTCCTGGCTTGACAGCTGAAGCCATGGTTCGTGAAGAGCTTACAGAGAATGTACAGGATGTCATTGTTAAAAGGTCAACAAGTGGATAAAATAGGGCACCACAGTGTCATTACAAGACCCTGCAAAACTGATGAAAGGACATGAAGAAAATTTATCAGGGAGTCTGCCAACAGCTGCCTTTAATGTACAACAACATTAAAGGAAGTGCAGGAATGTCTGGCAAATACTGGTCACTTCCATTATGTGAGAACAATCTTTCACATGTTTCACATGTCTGAGCTATGGAGTAGGGTGGCTAGATGGAAGCCCTTTCTCATGGGGAAAAAAAACCAAGCCTGCTTAACTCACCCTAAACCATGTGGCAAAATGTGTTCTCATCTGATGAGACCAAGGTCGAACTTTTTGGGCATAATTCTAAAAGATTTGTTTGGTGCAAAAACAAGACAGTTTATTACCCAAAGAATACCATACCTATTGTTAAGCATGATGACGGAAGTGTCAAATAATAAGGCTGCTTCTCTTCAGCTGGGACTGGGGCACTAGTCAAGATAAAGGGAATCATGGATAACTCCAAATACCAATCTATTTTGGCATAAAACCTGCAGGCCTATATTAGACAGCTGAAGATGAAGAAACTTTTCATCTTCCAGCACAATAATGACCCAAATCCAAGTTAACAATGGAATGGCTTCAGAAAAAAAAGTTCAGTTATTGATATGGTCCAATCAGAGCCCAGATCTAAGTCCTAGCAAAAACCTGTGGAATGACTTGAAGAGAGCTGTGCACCAGAGATCACCTTGCAGTCTGGAGCATTTGTGCAAGGAAGAGTGGAATAAAATTTCCAAATCAAGATGTGCTGAGTTAGTACATTCTTACCCAAAAAGATTGAGTGCTACATTACAAGCAAAAGCTACTTTAACAATATACTAGTTAAAGGAAACATTTCTATTTGTTTATCCACTTGAATTTAATTGGATGCTACATTAAAGTTGGGGGAAAAAACCTGCAATTTTAACAGGGGTGTGTAGACTTTTTATATCCACTGTAGAATACATGGCACATATCTATATGTATATAGATATATGTATATGTATATATGTATATATATACGCAATAATTATTTCAATCTACACAATCAGAATTCGCATCTTTCAAGAGAATGGGCATACAGTAATTGCTTTAAACCTTATTGATAACCTGTAGTCTGAAAAGGGGTAAAGGACTGTCACATGCACATATCTAAAATACAAATGATACGTTTCTAAGAGTGTTCCAAGGTTCTTTAACTTTACCTAAGTTAAAGAACACTTAACTACAAGTGTTCTTTAACTTTGTCAGACATAACGGATCTGTAATGTGAATCAGTCATTGAGATATTGTATAATAAATAGATGATTCTCTAGTTATGTAAAGTGAGGTGATCAAATAGTTACCCTTTATTTTACTTTCTTTTATCAGCAGAAACATAGCTGCTTGGTTTAAAAAGCCACACATGATCTTTGCTTGGCTTGGATAGCTACTGGCTGGCAGATTTGGCATTATTCTCTAGGTGATTAGTGTTTTCCATGAGAATTTTAACTTGAAAATACTTATTGGTTTTTATGTAATTAGTGGAAAAAAACACCTCTGTCATTTATGACCATGAGTTATGGTTAGCTGTGTGCTGTTTATTTTTGCATATGTTGTCATTTTAATGAATGCATCACTGGACATGATTATACACCATTTGAGTTACCCAATATAAATACCTGCCTCTGACAATTTTTTGTTCTTTTATAACCCTTTTCCAGGTGTCTCCCCCCTCCTCCTGCCGCCTGAATACTCGTAAGGAGGCAGGCCTTCTAGCTGCAGTTGTCCTGACTCAGAAGATTATAGTTTATCTGTCCGACACCACTCTAATGGACATGCTGATGAAGATCAATCAGGATGTGCTTCTGCCCCTGCTCGACCTGCTCACCTCACCCAAACTGGGGTAAAGTTTCACACTAGACTCCTTTTCATTTTCAGCTTCTGCATTTAGTTACAGTAAGACGCACACTTTTTGCAATAAATTTTAAATATTAAATTTGTTGATGTGGCTGTTCCTGTGTGCAGTTTTCCCAGTGGGGTGCAGTCCCGTTCTGCTGTGTGCTTGAAGACTCTCAGCCTGATGGCACTGATATGGCTGCGAATTGGCAGGGAGATGGTGCAACAGCACATGGCCGACACAATCTCCAAGTTCTTTCGGGTCTTTTCTTTGCTGGACAGTCAGCAGAACCAGGTAATACAAATTGGTACATATAAATACTATTGGTACATACTGTATTAATACATATTAATAATGCATTAGTAAAGCATCTGGTTTCTTAACGCTCGGCTGAATTGGTTGAATCAGGCCTTGTACTGCACTGATTTGTTTATTTTTTTCAAGCAGGAACAATAATTTTAGCCTCTGCCTTTGTTGAATTTTCTTGTTTTGGTAGTTTAATGATTTGATTGGCATTTTGCTGTGCAGATAGAGAAGGGACCCCGAAAAGAGGTTGGAGAGTACACATACCTTGATGTCTGCACTCCAGAGGGAAGAGCGGTCAACTGTGAACTGGGGGTTCTAGAAGAACTTCAGGCCGTGTTCAATCCAGAGATGGCGTATACCTCCTATATCCCTTTGCACTGTCTCATTGGTGAGGCAGTCCTCTCCGATTGATTTTTTTGGAGAATAATTTAATTCATTCTTTCATTATTTTTTTCATAATATACATTTTTTTTCATGTTTTGTTTTTGTTTTAGGTGACACAGTTATTCGCAAATTAATTCCTAACCATGAGTTAGTTTGGGGACTGGCTATGTCCTACCATAACAAAGTAAGTCTAGGAAGCCCAGAATCAAACCTAGCTGGAGGTCAAAGAGCAGAGATGCCCACTTCTTCCATAGGCTTCTCTCCAAGCTTAAACCACCAGTTTGGTCGCAGCCCCTTCCCAGCCCCCTCGTCCACCTCAACTCCTCTTAGTGGAGATGCCCTTCCTGAGTCTGGAACTTTTGGCAGTCACTTGGTAGGAAATCGCATCCAAGTAGCACGGGACCCTGAGCCCAGTGGGAGTCCAAATCACTCCTCTTTTGATATCTGGGGACGGCCTCATGTGAGCTATATTCCATCATCAAGCCATGTCAACTCCATGTTTGCCTCAATGTCAGTGGGACCAGTTTCCTCACTTTCTTCATCCTCTTGGGTTCTGGGTCACACTCCAGAGGACAGTGCACTGAAGCAGGAGCTCCCACGCAGTGGTCGTTCTCTGCAGGGTAACTGGCTGGCGTACTGGCAGTATGAGATTGGCTTCAACCAGCAGGACCCACGTTTCCATTTCCACCAGATCCGCCTGCAGAGCTTTTTGGGCCACTCAGGCACAGCTAAATGTCTGACTCCACTAGCTGGTGAGGACTACTTTCTTTCTGGAAGCAAAGACAAAACGGTGAAACTCTGGCCACTGTACAATTATGGTGATGGTACTCGAGAGTTGGAGCCTCGACTGACATACACAGACCATCGCAAGTCTGTGTTCTGTGTTGCACAGCTGGAGGCGTTACAGGAGGTGGTGAGCTGTGATGGCACTGTCCACATTTGGGACCAGTTCACAGGTGAGACGCAGTTCTATCTGTATAGTACAGTTTTGTAACTGTACATGTAAGTGTACAGACAGTGTTAAAACTATAGTATGTAACTTTTTTGGGGCACCTCTCTGGTGCATATGTTACTGCAAGCAACTTTCTTTCCACTACATGGATTAATCTAACGGTTGTGTGTGGCATGTCAGTACACATTTAGTGAGGATTCAAGAAGTGCTCGATTTTTATGGCATGAAACCATGGTAATGTTTGAGTCCTTAAAGACACCGTATTCATAACATGAGTTCTTTATTCACTCAATAATGATACTTTTTTGTTAAAAATGTAATAAGTAACATAATGCAGCTTTAACATTAATAAGCGAGCTCTTTTTTCGTGTTTGTGAAAAGGCAAGCAGATTCGGACTTACGAAGCACTTGATGGAAAGAGTCCGATCACGGCTGTCGCCACTATGCCACCTCCTCACTGCAGTGTGGTGTTTGCCAGTGCTGACTCTGTCCTTCGTTTTGTAGACCCACGTAAGCCTGGCCTACAGGTACATTAATCACTCCCCAACATATCATCCCTGTCTCATTTAAAAACCTAAGTTCATTTCCCTTTTCTTCAAAGCTGGCCTACAAATGTAATTGATTGAGTTTGAGTTAATCATGCAGCTCACTGTGGGCAGCGTGTTTTGGCATTAGTATTAATGGCTATCGGTAAGGTACACTGTGCTGTTCTCCTACTCTCAGCATGAGTTTCGCCTGGCCTATAACAACCTGAGTGCGGGTCTAATCCGCTGCCTGGCTGTGAGCCCTGGAGGACGAACAGTGGCTGCCGGATTCTCCTCAGGCTTCATAGTGTTGTTGGATGCACGGACTGGGCTGGTGCTACGAGGCTGGCCTGCTCATGAGGGAGATATACTGCAGATGAAGGTGGGTGTGTGCTCCATGCTTATCAGATGTGTAAGTATAGTCTGTAGATGTCTGTCAACATTTATATTTTTAATGAGGTCAGTAATAATAATAATAATTGTGCTGCACAAAAGCCCATTTAATGATTTTTCAGAATCCATTGTTTACAAGTTCAACAGATTTCTGAAGATTATAATTAATTAGAAATCTCTTATTTTCTAAATGGGGCTATTGTTCACTAATATGTTAAGGAAGACAACAATTTCATTGTTTCCAGCCACAAATAAAACTTAATTGTTGGTTCTTGTATTTGAAGTTTTACTCTGGATTTATTGGGCATAATTAATCGAGGTGGATTTAGGACTTTATTTTTTCTTTTGGTGCGAGTAGTTTTAGTACATAGCAATTAAAGAACTAGACCCACCTTCATTACTTTCTTTAGTCTATGAATTTGTGGAATAGTACTGAGCTTCCCACAGTGTGAGCAGAAGTTGTACCCTGTCAGTTTGCTCAGAAGCAGTAAACAACAGACAAGAGCAAAAACAAACTTTATTTAACCTCGATTATCGGGGTCAAGGATTCTGTTTGTGCCTTTGCAACCCCATGTTTAGGTAAATATGCACATGGATTACTCATTATTAATGCTGATACAAGCTAAACAACAATATGTAATGATGGATCACTGTGATAGAAAACTGTCAACCTCGACTAATTTTTTTCAAAAAAATATAATTACAAAGTCAAAAATATGTGGTTATGTGCATGTGTACCCATATCTGTATGTTTTGCAGGCAGCAGAGGGGAATTTGCTCATTAGTTCCTCCTCTGATCACACTATGACAGTGTGGAAAGATCTGGAGCACAAGCCTCTTCACCTGTACAGAACTCCTTCTGATCCCATCCATGCCTTTGACCTCTATGGTGCTGAGATTGTGGCAGGCACTGTAGCCAACAAGATAGGTGTGTACTCTATGATGGACATCTCTGCCAGCCCGGCTAGTTGCACCAAACTTAGCTCTGAGAACTTCCGTGGTACCCTCACCAGCCTGGCTGTGCTGCCCACCAAAAGACTCCTGCTTCTGGGTTCTGAGAATGGCGCCATCAGGCTGCTGGCATAAAAAAATGTTAAACTCCAGCGCAAGTAGCCCTGATGTGGACTGTTTTATTAATATGATTGCTTTTTGCACCAATGCTGGCTCCTCCTCAAAATTGTAAAAAAAAAAAATAATAATAAAAAAAAAAGAAGAAGAAAAAAAAAAAAGCAAAAACTATGTTCATCTGATGCCCTTTTCAGCTATTGTGGGGAGCTTCTGTGACTGATTTAAATTATTTAAGAATGTCTTAACACCTTAGTCTTACTAAGGATTGACAGAATATTCAAACTCTTTACACAATCAAAAATCAAACGATCAGCTTCACAAACAATTTATACGATTTTATACAATTTATCTATGGAGTTTGTGACTAGCCGATGTTTATGTACAAGAAATTCAAAGATCTAATTTCTTATCCTGGAAAAAGACAATTTGTTTCTTTAGATGAGTGGATAAGAAGAACTGCTCAGGAATGTTGAGCCAGTCATGGTTCCACTGTAGTGTTTACACTTTCAAAATAGGTGTACAAAATCACCAAAACCCCACTGTGTGAATCACAGATCAAACTTTGTCAATGCTATAATGTTACCATGCACCTGAGGCATTGAACTACTATGCAGTATTTGTGGGTTTTTATTGGTGTTCCATGTTGTCCTAAGTCCACTATATCATGAGTACCTTTATTCATGACATGTAGGTGGATCTTGATATGATATGAAAGGTATTTTCCAACACATCCTATCTATCATTGCATATTGGTGTCACATATGCATATGCAGTCAGTTAAAGGTTTTTTTTCTTTGGAGGGCCTCTATATATATATAATATATATATATATATATATATATATATATATATATGCACACCACGATAAATGAGGAAATATCTAGCCATAGATTATCTATGAGGAGGGGTTGAGTAGCAGGTCAATAATCCCATATTAAATAGGATTTACATTTTAGTGCAACAATGAATTCTTACATAGTTTGGATTGTTTCCCAAAATAAGCAATCCTCATAATTATATTAATTCATTCTCTTATGTATACCTATAGTATTATTTTTTATTCCTTATATACAGTATACTTATGTATCCTAGAAACTAACCACTGATTATAGTAATGTGATTTGTATGCACATAGTAGTCTCTTATTTGACATTCCAGTCAGACAGTAATGATTTTGGAGTTCTGAGTTTGTAAAATTTGGTAAGAAAAAGGATGATGTTTTATAGCTTTATCAAGATTAAATTCAAATTAGTTACACAATCTTTAAAAACGACACTGGGTCATGTTCAGACAAGGGTACCCATAAAAGAGACACTCCTGAAGCTATTCCTGATTAAAGTCCTGGTCATAATTATGTTTTGGTGTTGAATTCAGAGTACAGATCCATCACTTGCAATAAACTCTACATGTTTCATCAGACATTTTGCATGCAGAAGTGCAAGTCTGGCTAGGAATACTAGATGTTTGGGAATTCTTTAGTGAGACAAATAGAACTAGTCATTCTGTGTCTGCATCTCTCAAACTGATCAATCATTCATGTCTCCAAGATCTTACAACGTCTATTGTAAGTCTCACTGCAATATATTTAATTGTTTAACACAGAGTAGGTTATTACTCTCGTGAAGTTAAGTCTAACTTATTTCTTCTTTTTTTTTTTACTTTCAAGCCTTGTGATTTTTTTTCCCCATGTACTTAAGACATCAAATTTGGACATTTTCAGTGCTTTGAAGTAAACTCAAATTGATCAGAAATGTTAGTTGTTGCTGTCTTTGCTATTTCAAACATGCTTTTTTTAACAGAAGAAAAAGGATTAATCCACAATATATGTGTAGCATTAGCATTGAATGCAGTTGGGATAATCAGTGTTACTTTTACTCTTGAAGATTTGCTCTTTAGAACCACAGCAGCCACTTGGAAACCTTGGCCCAGCAGGGCAAAGTCCTTGTTGAGTGTTTGACATTTGATGCATCTGGTGTTAGAGAGCTAAGTGGCTTTCTCTGTAGCGCTGGATAATGTATTATATTTTCCTGTCTCTTAACAGCATTAATTTACCAACTGCCAATCTTTATTGATAATCTATATACATAACAGTTCTCTCTCTCTCTCTCTCTCTCTCTCTCTCTCTCTCTCTCTCTCTCTCTCTCTCTCTCTAACCCTTTCTCTCTGTTAACCGCTGTGCTTCTCGTAAATGGCGTTTAAAGCACCCACTGCTTCCAGCAAGTAGGTTACTCAAAACCCTACATTAAAATAGCCCATGATCCATTATGTTCAATATAGTCATGGATCTGCAAATATCTACATGATGCATACTTCTTGCGCTTGCTGTTTGTGGTGTCAAGAGCTCGCTCACTGTTTACATGTATGTGAGTTACATGACGCACAGATCAATGAAAGTTGAAGTGTAACCGCCTGTTCATTGACTGCCAAACTTTAAGAGAGGACAGTTTTGCTTTTGACCATTTGTGGTTTTCTCTCAATTTAGGACTGAGTAGTAGTTTTTCAGGTATGTTCAATTTTCTTGCACTATTATACATAGCACTGCAAATTATAGTTTGAATATATAATGTGGTTTAAACTAAAATGCTGCACATGTTTAACCTTTGAAAATGTGTGTACAGCATGTAATCTGAATAAGTAAATAAGGTTCAAAATTGCCTCAAGCGACGTTCACTGAATGTTCCATGGTTCAATGTGCATTGTGTTGAGTGAGAGTTGAACTATTGTTAATATCTATGCTATACAAGCATTTTTGGTACCCATCTGTTTTTACAGAGAATGGCATTTGCTTTAAGTTAGACCAATATGGTTAAAACAGTATCTGCTGATGTTTAATGTTGAATTTAGACTATGGAAAACAATGCTTCACAGAGTAATAGATTGCAGTACTAAGTCTTTTACGGTGATAAGTACCTAAATGAATAAGAAGAGATGGTAATCAATTAACTTTAAATCTTTACACCCAACATCAATTAAATTTGTCAGAATAACCTATCTAATGTTAGTGCAAGTCTGGCTGTGTCTAATACACCATACTTCTGCCAATAAATTACTGAGCCTGAAATAAAATTTATGCATTTGCTGCTCATATAATCTGATTCAATTTAAAATGTGTGATTTCAGACTGGCTGTTAGGACATGGATTTAAGATTATTTGTACTTCTTTTCCTCTGTTACTGCCAACAAGGCTGGACGGTAAAACAAGACCAACATTCAATTTTTTACATTTACTTCTCAAACCCCTGTTCCATGTTAAATCAAAAAGGATGGTCTTGCACTTTTACAGGAAGATGTCATTTCAGAGGATGAAAAGGTCTCTGTGATTCCTTTCATGTCCCTGATGGCAACCAGCAGTCCCCCAATAGTAAGAAGTTCATTCATTGACAAAATCTTGCATATCACCTAATCTGATTCAGGAGACTTCAGTCAATGTGTTTCCGACAGGATGTAGTAAGCCCCGCAGTGTCCCACACAGAAGAATTTACTCCAGATGGCTTTGTTACCTCTATCTCCACTGCTGAAAATGCCGAGAGCTCCTCAGAGGAAGTCTTGGATGAGTTGTGTGGTCCTTCGAATTCTAAAGAACTTCGTCAGGCCATAGGGAGTGGAATTATGAAGTTTGGTCTGGAGCTGTTGGAAAACCTGAAGGCAGTTGCAAAACAATCTAATATTATTATCTCCCCGCTCAGTGTGTCCTTAGCTCTCTCTCAGTTGGCTCTGGGTATGTTTCTGACATGCAACACTTGACTAAATTATACCAATTTAATGCACATAACTCACTTTCAAGCAACTAATGAAACCATACATTTGCTTCGTTTTGGCTAAATTTAGTCTCACTTTAGCATGATTTATCACATCAGTAGCCTGTTTAGAAAAACCAAAATAAAGTGGTTGGGGGCATGATGGCTTAGTCGTTAGCACGTTTGCCTCACACCTCCAGGGTTGTGGGGTTTGAATCCCACATCTGCCCTGAGTGCGCAGAACTTGCATGCTCTCCCCATGTTTCAGGGGTTTTCTACGGGTACTCTGGTTTCCTTCCCCAGTCCAAAGACATATGTTGTAGGCTGATTGGCATTTCCAAATTGTCCGTGGTGTGTGAATGTTTGTGCGATTGTGCCCTGCCATGGGTTGGCACCCTATCCAGGTTGTACCCCGGCCTTGTGCCCTGAGTTCCCTGGGATAGGCTCCAAGCTCCCCTGTGACACTGTGTGAGGATAAATGGTACGGAAAATGGATGGATGGTAAAGTGGTGGCCCACTACAAGCCGCTAGAACAGGTTTAATGCACCTTGGCATAGATTCTACAATTCTCTGGAACTGTAAAGAGAGGTTGGATAATTATGAAGGCCATAACATATGATTTACATCATTTTCATACTCGTCAAACCATTCGGTGAGCCTTCGCGCCCTGTTTATACAGGCATTGTCATCCTGGAAGACACCACTCCCATCAGAATAGAAACGCTTTATCATAGGATATAGGTCAGGGTAACTTTCTATTAATTTGCAGTGACTTCTATGGGAATAAATGAACCAAACCATGCCAGGAAATTGCCCCCTATAACATAACAGAGCTACTGTTTGTTTGTTTGTTTGTTTTTTAACTTAATTTGTCACCATTTTGTGTATTTAGTAGCTTCACTTTTTTCTTTTGTAAACTTGCCATGAATGAGTGGGACAACCATTTAGAGAATGTTAATAGTGTAATATGTATGGTTATCAGGAGCGAGGAATGACACAGAAGAGCTCCTCCTTCAACGCTTACATGTTGATACAGTGCCATGCTACCACAAAGCACTGAAAAGCCTTCTCCACCATGTCCGCAAAAATGCTCTGCAAATCGCCAGCCGCATCTACCTTGCTGATGGTGAGTGAAGAAAAAAATATACCCCAATGATATCCGCTGCAGACATAAAGAGAGATTATGCATTGTGTCAATGTCATTGATGTGTAGCTGATGTAGAAGAGGTTCTTAATCCTGACATTAGTCTCTATAAAAGATGAAAATATGATAAATCTATAAATATTTTCTTTCTAAAGGATTTAAGCCAAACCAGGAGTTTATTGAGGAGTCTCTCAAAATATATGATTCAAAGCCTGCAGCCCTGACTGACTTGGAGGAGATCAATGAGTGGGTAGAGAAATCCACAAATGGTCATGTCACAGACTTCCTGTCTAATCTCCCTCCTAACCTTATCATGATGCTTATCAATGCTGTGCACTACAAAGGTAATACAATAACAGCTGTTCTGTAATATTGAATCATCCTACATGGTCAGTAGTCAGTAATTATAACACACTGCTCCCTAGTGGGCCCTGGTTGCATTTTTACAAACTCCGCAAACATGTGGAAAATGTTATCTGGTCTGGATGAGACCAAATTTGAGCTTTTTGGCCTTGGCACAAATGGTACATTTGACAGAAACCCAACATCATCCCCAAAGTGAAACTTGATGGTACCATGTTCTGTTACCTATGGCCTCTTGGTTGTTTCTTTGTGGTTTTGTGAGCCATTTCTGAGTGGATCTGTAGAAATGCTTTTTTTTTTTTTTTCCTGCTATAGGATCCATTGAAGATTCAACCACTAAAATGTCCTGGAGCTGCTGTATGCAGTTTTGTAAAATGTTCTTTTGTGCATGCCCAAATCCTTTTGTGGTTGTGTGATTAATACTCTACTTTGGTCTCAAATATCCCTAAAATTTTGTTTCAGTTCATTACTGATCACATTTAGCAAACTCTAGTTACATAGATTACATTATTGGTTTGGGAAATGTATATAATTTCTTTGGGCATGCAACTCATCTAAATGTTTGATTTTGGTGGTGGCAATTCATAATATTATTTTAGCCTCTAGTAGGCATATAATTCTCTAACTGTACAGTTGGACATTTCCTCACTTTTAAGACAAAAAAAAAAACAAACAAACAAAAAAAAACGCTTTTTGGTGGACATTTATCAAGTTCTATTTTAGGGCTCATTTACAATGAACTGAATTAGAATTTTGTACTGTTTGTTAAGAAGAAAATAATTGCTGTTCTAAAATGTTAACTTCAGGCTATTCAAACCTTAGGTAAGAAGAATATACCTACCATGTGGATGCTAGTAGTGAGAGTGATTAGTTTAGCTCCCAGCCTGGCCGTGGTATTTATATCAGTGATGCTGTGTGTCTTTTTTTTTTTTTTTTTGGAAAGTAATACTGGCTCTGTATAAAAAAAAGGGAACTTCATGACAGCTGGAAATGAAATAGTATTTCAAAAAATATATTAATGAAAGTTATTTTTTGTGTACATTTGTAGCAATTAATTAAACTGCTCCCTTAGACAAGGATAATTATATTTCTGCTTGTGCATTCAATAGAATTTTTTTATGATGAATCTTGATAGAAACACTTGCCATAAACAGTATATTGGGATTCTTTTATTACATTTACATAAGCCTCTTTAATTTGTGCCACTATATGTCTTTAAAATTAACCACAGGCAATTGGTAACCATACGTTTAAAAAAAATGTTTTAAAAATAAATAACTACTTATGGAAGGCACACGTTTTGGTATACGCATCAAATAAATTACCTTTAATTAGGTGGTGTTAGGAAATGGGGTCATTTAAGATTTGCATACCCATAGATGCTTGCATTTTTTTGAGTTTGAAGGTATAGAGATTAAACTTATTATTTTTTATTTATTATTAATAACAATTTATTAACGGTTCATCAGCCTAAACTGAATTTAGGTGTACTTTCTAACCCAATAATATATCAATATAAATACTTTTTTTCAGGAGAGTGGCGCCGGCGCTTTGACCCTCACTTTACCTCCAGTGAACCTTTTTATGTTGATGAAAAACAAATAGTCAATGTTGACATGATGCTTGGGCCAAAATACCCACTCAGCCTTTTCAACCATAATGAACTTGATGCGCAGGTAACTTTATGTGCACGGGATAATATCAAGTACAGTTCAATAATATCAAGTACATTTTTGTGTCTTTGTTTCATATTGTTCCATAACTGTATTTTGTTCATTTCATGGACATTCCTCTAATGTACACTTTTTGTTTTGGTCCTTACTGTTTGGCAGATTGCTCGTTTCCCATTCAAAGGGAATGTGAGCCTGATAATTGTAATGCCGACAATAGGATCAGTTGACATTTCAGCCATTGCAGCCAAACTGAATATCTCAGATCTATATAATCACTTCCCACGAGAGAGAAGTATGCAGGTTAAACTCCCCAAATTCAAATTGGATTTTACTCAGGAACTTGAAGAGGTTCTGACAAGCATGGGTAAGACAGAACTCTGACTTTAGTTCATGTACAGCACAAGGCATTGTTTTTAAATGTAGGTTAATTCCACTCACTATGAAAACGAATGGAATCAAATATCAAACTATGACAAATATCAACTCCTTTATGATATGATTTTAATAATAATTCAGTGAATAATAAAAATATGCTTTTTTCAGGTCTAGGGGAGCTGTTCTCAAGTCCTAATCTGGGTGGTATCTCAGAGGGACCCCTGCTGGTCTCCAGTGTACAGCACAAGTCCAGCATTGAGATCAATGAGGAGGGTGCAGAGGCTGCGGCTGCGACCAGTGTAGCAATCAGCCGCTCCAATCCCTCTTTTACAGTCAACCAGCCTTTTTTCTTGGCCCTTATAGATGATTCCACTAAAACACCACTTTTTCTGGGGATTATTTCAAACCCTAACCCTAGCGGAACTGCTGTAACAGTAGGTTCAAGCCTTTTAGATAAAGGAGAGTTTCCTAGTACAAAGCATTTTGACAAGCCACCCAAGTAAGGCTGCTTATTTATGTCTTTAGCACTGGCCTGCTTCCAAATAGCAAATTAAGATCTGCAACAAAACTAGGATCAGTTATAATATGTTTAATGGGCATGTTACAAATATGGCAATGACATATATTGGGATTTTTAAAAGTTTCTTTTTACCCTATATATAAATGACCTTTCAGCTCTGGGTGAAGATTACATTAACAGCATTCAACTCTGTTTTATTGCTGTTGTAAAATTATGTGTTTGATGATTAAATAAATGTATTTATAAAAATGAAGTCCCTTTGTACTATATATTTCTATCATTGTCAATATCATACTCTCATGCGGCGACTATTAAAGTCCTTCGTTATACTTGTCACTAAATATGATTGTGAAGAACTTTGAGGTCGGGCAAGGAGAAGGAAGGCAGAGGCAGGCTTGACACAACTCATCTCTTTATTTTGCTCCTTTTTTCTTTGTCCGCTTCTCAGCGTTCTTTTACTTTATTTTTTAACACATTCGTTTCGTATTGGTGGCTCCCTCCCTCTTATCCTCGCCTCGTCTCACTGCAACAGAGAACATTCACAGGTGAATTCCCCACAGGTGTGTATTCCTTACCCCTCGCCTTCCCCGGCTCCTCCACCCCCCACTCCAGCATTTGGGTACTCTGTGTATTTTGCTGATTTTAAAATAGAATGTGCATAAATGAAAAACCCCGTGTTCCCTCTCCCTCTGCATTTTGTTTTTGTTGAGGAGAGGCGGAGCTTAGCCTGCCTTTTATCTAGATGTCAGTGCAGATCAGTGTTGCCAACTTAGCGACTTTTCAGACCCCTTTAGCGACTTTTTTTTTTTTTTTACAAAAAAAAAAAAAAAAGCACCAAGCGACTTTTTAGACAAACTTAGCAACTTTCCGAATATCGCCAGTACTGTCCTGCAAGCGCGAGGTCTTGCTTTCCCGCTGCACTCGCATCTCTCTCTGCATCTGCTCTGTTCAGTGAGAGGCTGAGACCCGGAGATTTAACAATGTCATGGATAATGAGATAGTGTTCAGAAACATTTTTGATCATTCATGTTCCATACCTGTCCATTATATAGTTTTATAAAAGTCATAAAAGTTCTGAAAAGTAATTTTAAAAAAAGTACAAAAACACAAAAGCAAAAATATCAATCAATCAATCTATCTATCTATCTATAAAAAAACAGATTATAGATTAAGTTATATATAGATAGATTTTATATAGAACAGATAATCATTATACTTGGTCTCCTGAAATATGGGGGGTGCCACATGATCGGGAAGGCTTGGGGAGGCTTTAATTACGAAAGGTTGAGAACCTCTGATCTAAATGATGTGAAAACCTAAAAGCTAAAATAAATTATGAAAAGAATGAGTAATATATAGAAGTACCTCTGTTCAAAAAGATAAGCTGAGTTTGTTTATATTAGAACATAATATGAAAAGTGGTATTGAATTGAGTGATTCTTCATGCCACTCAAAGTGTGTAAAAACATTACTTTTCAGCAGTTTTAAATATAGTTAGTTTTTTCCAACTTAATTTAATTACCATGAGAAATAATCATGAGCTTTATTTGCAGGTATTCTTATATATTGACCTAGGGACACACATCGTTGGAATTTTTCCCAATTCCCAACAGACTTGATGCAACTCATGAAGGGCTTGATAATCAGCTGGCTCAGATGTGTCAGCAGTAGAGCAAACTTTCCAATCTGGTGGGCGGTGGGCTGGCAGGATATGAGTGACCATTCCCTTCTAGCACAGCTCAGCTTGACCCACCATCCCTCACGACTCTTCTCTGTACTGGCAGTGTGGTAGTGGAATGAATTTGCCTTGTCTGTATTCAAGCAAAAAATTAAGACCTTCCTCTTCATGAAGCATTTAAATTAGCATGAATTTATTAAAAAAATCAAATCAAATAAAAAAAAAAAACCCAAGGCAAATCCCTTGACTTATGCGTTTTTGTCTTGTCTTGTCGTTGTTGTTGTCTTGCGATACTAATTTCTATAAAAAGGGTTCAAGCTTGATGGTATTCTTAGATCCTGTCCTATTACTAGCATGAGGATGAGCATGAGGATATGCTTTTGATGGAGACTGTAATGTCCTTCTGTAAGTTGTTCTGGATAAGAGCATCCTTTAAATGCTGTAATTGTAAATGTATTGAAAATGGGTGACCAGACTAGGTTCCATATAGGTTCAGGCAGTTCTCCTAGCCAAATACACTCTCTATTGTTTTAAAATGCCTTGAGACTGCAAGGCTGTTTGCTCATGCTAAAGTCAATCAGTCTAGAGTAAACTGGTACTCGGTTGGGGCATTGGCACTCAATATGATGAACTTTGTATACTTTCTGCCTTCCTCTAAAGTGTGAGCTTCAGGGCTGTGTTTTGACTACCTTTCATTGGTGGACTGGGTCTTCCAGTGTACATGTGGGTTTCCTCCAGGTTCTCCAATTTCCTCCCACCTCCCAAAAACTGAAAGTAAGTTGATTGCCTATGCTAGATTGCCCCATGTGGGTTCCTCTGGGTTTTTGATTTCCTCCCATCTCAGAAAAACATGAAGGTATCTATGTAATGAGTACATAGTTACAGGTTTAGGAGTATTTGTATATTCATGCCCAACCCAGTATGCATGTTATTGGGATTTTATTCAATCTTTATACAACCCCTGGCAAAAGTTATGGAAATACCACACTTGGAGGATGTTCACCCAGCTTTTTTTTTTTTTTTTTTTTTTAACTTCATAACAAATAAACAAATCATAGATATGACACAAAACATTTTTTGTTTAAAAGCTGAACATTGTGGCTTCATAAAACTTACCTCAAACAAATTAAATGAAATTTTAAATGCTGGATGCATTTTCTGGTCATAAAATAATGATAAGTTTCAGGCATGATCTCTGCGTCTCAATTCTGAAGGTCACTAGTTTGTGTCACGATGTACCAGAACCAAATTGTTTTGTGTTCTTGGTATGTGGTGTTTTGAGCATTCCTAAAGGGGTGGCCTTTCATCCTCACTCGCTTTCTCTCGGTTCTTCTTCTTCTCTTATTATCTGATAGACTAGACGTCTTGTACTTCTTACGTCACTTGAACCTACGTAATAGATAGTTTTAATTTGATCTGTAACTTGTTCCAATTGACATTTATCATTCTTTATCAATATTTCTGTGTGTAGCCTATATATATATATAATGCTTTCTGTATCATTAAACTAAGAAGCTTTCACTGAACTTTGGTGTCAGTGTGACTTCTTCCCGAGCTCGGACAAGAGGAAATCAGCCAGTGCAGGGTCCAAATTCTGGTTCTGACTGGTATCGGACAAATAACTTAACATATAACCTATTAAAATATTATATACTACCTATAGTTTTATGCTGGAAGCATTTTCTGAGAAGACAAATTATCACTACCAAAATATGCTGCTGTAGTTTTCTGCTGGAAGCATTTTCTGAGAAGGTCACAGTAATAAAAGTAGACAAAATAAAACAAAATAACTTCTTTGAAGTATTGTTTTATGAACACGGATAAATGCGCGCTACGGTATGTCAGACTGATAAGGTAGGAAGAATTGTTAAAACACACACACACACACACTTGAGCGAGAGAGGGGATGCGTATTATAAATATTATAAGAACATTATAACCTCAGTCTCCCGATCTAAAAAAAAAAAAATAATCCCTGAGATTTTGTCAGTTATACGTTTGAACACGTGGGTTTATTTACGCGACATATGACACAGTCGCCAAAATATCTGGGTGATTTTATGCAAACTGAAACCATGAAAACGCAGCCGTGTTAAATGCCATTTTCTTTCTTTCTTTCTTTCTAGCTTTTTTTTTTGCTTGCATTTATACAATAATAATATATTGGATTGAAAAGAAAAGGCTGACACGCTGTAGTCAGTGACGTGGGCTTACGCATTTCCGGTAGCGACACAACTCACAGGAAGTAGCACTAAGCTTCGCGCGTTTTGAGTAAAAGTTGGCGCCACGAGTTTTAGCACAACAAAACGCTCTTCTGTTGTGGAAGACGCTGTGAATTAGCAACAACACGAGATTTCTTTTTGAACCAGGAGTATTTTTGAGAAGTCATGGCTGTTGAATTGTCAGAGGGCGCAATCGAGGTATGTCACAGAGTGCATGAGATGTAAATAAATACAAAAATATATGAGGAGTTGTCAGTACAGGCCCGGAATCATGTCTGTCCGCTGTTATAAAACATTGTTAGGTAAACTGTAGCGTGTGTAATGAATAAACCAGTCATTAGGATATAGATAGTAATCGTTGAGGCGCTGTAATGCTGCTAATGAGCCGTTGTTTACTAAAGAGCAAGTAGTTTTGGAGAACTTGCCTATAGCTAGCATATAGGTAAGTCTATAAAAGCCTCTGTAAAAGTATAGAAATTCAGAAAATGATTTGGTAATTGTATGATTATTCTGTTGTCAAAGTAAAGTTGTCCTTTATCTTTAGACTTTGATTTATTTTCTGCACATAACGTTTTTATCCCTGTTCATGATGCACTTTAAATGACCTTTGAGATTTTCCTGCTTAGAGATTTGGACAAACCTAGTTTTAAGATTTTTTTTTAAGCAGCTATAAGCAATGTTACCAGTTCACATGTACACCCCTAGTCTCACAAGAGTCTGAGTCATTTCTGCAATAAAAGGGGCCAAGGAGAGCGCACCTTCACAGAAATAGAGGATTTGACTGACATGGAAGATGACCAATCACAGACCTTTTCCTGTACTCTGTTGAAACACATTATCTCATTTGCTCACCCGTAACTGATGCATACCGAGCGCTTTAATACCTTTTTTTTTTTTTTTTGAAAGCGTCTGTGAAGTGTGAATACAAGAAAGTGCAGAGAGCCAATCGGGTCGTAACCTAAACGATCCTGAAGATTGTTGCCAGAAAAGTGTACAAAGCATATTAAAGATGATTTGGCAACTGTACCTGGACGTTCGAGACTTGGAACAATCATAATTGAATCTCCATCATGTTATTATTTGATTATCATATAAGTGTCATGGTTGCTTACAAACTGCATTTTATTTTAGGGTTGTATATTTATGATCTGGATTAGATTCTAATATGTTTAATTAATATGGCATAAATTGCAAGCTAGCCACAGATGATCATTTTTGATTAAAAGATATTAAAATATATATATTGACTCAAAACAATGCATTAGATGCAGCATTTCAAAAGGAAAGTGACATGCATATTATGGTTTTGTATAAGCTTCAGTGGCCATCGGTAGTTTCAGCTGGCTGACCTGCTAGGAAATCGATTCCTTTGGTGATTAAGCCTGTGATGATTGTCTCTTGATTTTAGTTACATTTTCATTTGTTCTTATGTTTCAGGCCCTGATCAAAGGTAATGAGGTTACAAACCCAGTTCTTCAGTTGATTGTAAGTATCTCCTATCACTATCATATGATTTTGTATGATGTGTTCATATAGCTGTAAGGGAAATTTTCACAAGGACAGTTATATTTTGCTAAAAAATTAACAAGCGCTATGTAAATGAACAGTATACAATCTAAACTTTTCAGTTGTTTACTATATTATTGATTTGGCTCATTTATATATATTTTTGTGGGGGATTTTAGGACTTTCCCTAAAACATAAAAACACAAGAAACAAAACACAGCTTTAAAAATGATGTGATTCATGCACTAAAATATATATCGTAACGCATGTTGTAATTTTCAGTAACATTATTACCATAACACTCCCCCCCAATAAATATTTTCACTTGCTTCCTTTGGACACTTCTAAATGTGTGCTAGTAACTCAGGCAGTTATTAGGAATTAAAACAGTACATTTTCATGGTACATACAGTACTATTTATTTTTTTAATAAAGTTCAGCAATATTTTACTTTGAGTGTTATGTTTTCATTCAGTATCAATTTTAAAAATCACTGGTTGATTAATTGGTTATCGGCACGTTCTGCCCAACTTAGTTATTAGTATCGGTAAAATCTACTATTGGTCGACCTCTAACACAGATCCCTTTGCAATAGGCAATAATCAAAATTCGTTACTGATAAACCAACCTTTCATTTATTAATGTTTATGAAAGTTTTCTTATGCTTCCTCCATTAATTGGTAGAGACATTGTTTTTGGGTTGTCTGTTCATCCGTGCTTCCATCCGAGATTCTTATTAGTGTGATATCTCAAAAATGAGTGAATATTTTGTAGGATTTGTGTAGAGAGATCCTTGTAACCAGTAAATGAACTGACTAGATTTTGGAATTAATAATAATAGAAAAAAGGATCAAGGTCAAATGTCAAAAATGTTTTGTTCAATAGTTTCCTTCCTGTTTGAAGTATATTTAAGTAAGGATATTTCTGGCATATTTCTGGAGCTCAATAAATTTTTCAAAGTATATTTCGGTTGCGTCTGTGAATGAATAGAAATGTTACTGTGTGAAATAGACTTCATTTAATATCGATCACAGGCCCCAGAATCGATCGAATCGAAAGTGCATCGTGGCAGTCATTGAGGTATCGGCAACTATCAAATCGCTGGCTAAAAGAATCGCTATTAGATCGAGTCGTCATGAAACTTGCTATTTACATCCCTAGTGACTGTAAAGATTATGCACGTGAGGTCTGAGTATGCAGGGAGTGGATACATTTACTGTTTTGTCCTGTTTAAGGACTGATTTTTACAACATTTGTGTATCTGCAAGCACATCCAGACATCAGGCATGGATTGCCTCATACACTAACTGTCCACTTTATTAGGAACACATGTACACCTGCATATTCATGCTGTTATCTAATTAGCTAATCACGTGGCAGCAGCACAATGCAAAAAATTAATAAAATCATGCAGATACAGGTCAAGAGCTTTAGTTATGTTCACATCAAACATGAGAATGGGGATAAGGTGTGATCTCTGTGACTTTAACTTTGGCATGGATGCTGATCTCCTGGGATTTTCACACACACAACAGTCTCTAGAGTTTACAAGTGAGTGACAGTTCTGTGGCTGGAAACGCCCTGGTTCATAAGAGAGGTCAGAGGAAAATGGCCAGATTGGTTCGTGTTGCCAGGACTGCTATAATATCTCAAATAATCACTCTTTACAACCGTGGTGAGCAGAGAAGCATCTCAGCATGCACACAACCTCGAACCTTGGATCGAGTTGGATGGTTTACAACAGCAGAAGACTACATTTGTTTCCACTCCTATTATGTTTTTGTTGCATGCTGAGATGCGTTTCTGTTCACCATGTTTGCAAAGAGTGATTTACCATATCCTTCCTGGCAGCTCAAACCAATCTGGCCTTTTTCTTCTAACCTTTCATATTAACAAGGTGTTTCCATAAACTATGCAGGTCTACAGGTGTTCCTCATAAAGTGGATGGTGAGTGTAGGTATCTGCCTTTATACTTATAGATGACATGAGCATGTATGTAAGGGCAAGTGTCATATGAGCCAAACTAGAATTTATAGAAAAGCAAAAAAGTCCAGTCACTGAGAAACTGTAAATCAGCCCTCTTGGTTGTTATGAATGCACAGAATGTATATCAGTGGTTTTAAATCTGCAGGCTTCTCAAATATATGATGCTAAATTGCAGCAATTTTTGTTATCTGTAGAATATCCGAAAGCTTGATTCGGGCAACGGACCAGTTCGCTTTCGCCTCATGATGAGCGATGGCCTTCACACCATGTCCTGTAAGTTTTACGCTTATAACTTTGTTTCTCTCTCTCGCTCTCTCACTGATGTTTGTTTCTTTGATATTGGTTTGAATTGAGGCATTTATATTTTGACATCAGTTCCTACAACTGCAAAATAAAGTTGTTCAAAGTGTTTAGTTCAGGTTTGAGACAGGAGTTTTGGTTATATGTTATAATAAATATGTGCCTCATTGTTGCTGTCTGTTATAACCAAAGAGGCATTTCTCTGTACGTATATTACTCCCGAGTAGTAAGACCAAATCGCAGCAGAGGAACACGTTTATTTGCACAGATGTGCTGAGATTAATGCATCAGGAGACAGGCATACTGCTGTGGAGGGACTCTGTTTAACATGATCAAAGAGCAGGAAAAGAAGGGGGAAAGCATCATGAAAAAACACCCTTTCCTGTAATTAATTTAGTCAGTTGTAAAAGTGTTAATGGAATGCAAACTCATGCATAAGTTACAGAGCAGTTTCATTACCCATTAAGAAGCACAGCTGTGCTGCATCTTAATTACCTTCTCTGGCAGACACACACAGGCTGTAGATGTGAGACGAGACTGGTGCCAGTTTTTATTATTTTTTTTACTGAGCGATGGACGTGTAGCTGTTTAATCTTGCCTGTTTTGCTTGTTTGATTTGTTTGTGTGCAGCCTTCATGCTTGCCACGCCGCTGAACTCCCTGGCTGAACAAAACCTTGTAGCTCCCAACTGTGTGTGCTTGCTGAAGAAAAGTGTGACCAACGTTCTCAAGGATGGACGGTCAGGGCATATTTCACTTTGAGACTCTTGATTTATGTCTGTCTTATTCGTGACCTTAAGCAGCTATTAACATAAAGAATGTGCAGTCTTCCTAGGTTAGGGGTATTCAACTAAAATTTGTTAAACTAAAGTAGGCTTTACACTGTACAATGTTTGGCTTGATTTTTTTCTGTCGTTGCTAATTTGTTAAAAGTGCTCTGTGGTGATTAGTCAAGCTCTGCGGTCTTACAGGGCATAATGTGCCAGTTTACACAGTTTACAGCAAGGTCAGGAAAAAAATAATTAAAATCTCAGTGTGACCACTGCTATGACGCTATTCTAAAACCCACCAACAGGAAGACGGTATAGGATTATGTGAATCTCGTGACAGCTACAAATACAGTAGTGGTGAAATGTGAATGAAACTTGCTAATGGACAAAATAAAATCTCCTTATTACCTGTCACACACTTTTGAACATATCTGTTTGTGACTCCACTTTCTGCACGAGCCTGGATCCCACTAACTGATGAAGCAAGCAGATTGTAGTCATTTTGAACATGGAGAACATTATCACAGTCTAATCAGAGATGGACAATATAGACTTATGAAATATTGTGATATAGTTTTGTTTTTCTTTCTGTAATGATGTAAATAGTAAATAAATATAAACGGACAATATGAGAATAGTAACATTCAACACTGTCTTTTTGGCCACAAGTCACATCAACACAAACATTGATCCAAAAAACCTCAACTTAATCCTGACCATCATCAAATACTTAACTAGGGCTGGGTGATATGACACAAATATCATCTCACAATACTTGAGGATATTTCTACGATCATGATATATATATATAATTTGGCTAACAACCCGTCTGCGAAACAGTTGTAAAATAAACAAAGAAAACTGTTTGACGATTCTTTTCTTTAATACTTACAAAGACAAAGTGGATTACGCTTTAAAAAAAGTCAAATCATTGTAACCCATTCCGTACCATTTAATCAGTACCAATTAAGTAATTATTAAAAATGTGAAAAATATATCATACTAACAATATCTCAGAAAAGTGTATTGTGTAATCATTTCTAACGATATCAATATATTGCTTAGCCCTATATTAAACTATATCAATTAAGTAGGCTAAAAATTAGAATATGAATTTTATTCACCAATTAAAATTCCAGTGAAAAAATGCAAACACCAATACTCACAGGATTCATAATCCTCCAGATTCATAAACCTCCACCTTCCACCTTGCTTGTTCTTGTTCTACATGTGAGATGACAAGATGAATGCTGCGGCACATAAACACGTCATGAACTATATCGTCAATATTATGGGATGACACATTCTTATCATGGGGAGGAACTGTACCAGTATGTCATGGTCGATACGATATGGGACAGCCCAAAATGTTTAAATAGGTTCCTGACTGCAAGATGTTTGAGAACTCCTACTCTAGGACAGGGGACATTGACTGAAGAGCTGCAGTCCAGATACAGACCTAGCAAAACATTTCAGTGGATCGAACTAAGTACTGTAGCAGAACTGATCGATGAAAGAAAAAGACTGGCCGTAGTTCAGCAACTCTGGTTGTTTTTCCAACGTTAACCATCTCTGCTTCAGTAGCAGATTCTCTGTTGTAGCCAATCACGTGTATCTACATAAACTATTTATTTGAAGGCAGCTCACTGAGAGAGGGTAGTTTTCATAAAGACACAAACAGAGTGTGCAGTTATTTATAGCCATGATATAATCGTTAATGCTTTTGCTTAAGCATTAAAATGGAACTGTTACCACTCTTCAGTGATGTACAGCAACAGATTTACACTTTGTGATTCCAGCAGTCTGTTAAGATTATTACTTGTCACACTGTGCAGGTTGATTCCAGTAATAAATCTTGGCCAAATTCTATGTTAATGGTGAAAAAAAAAAAAATTAAAAAATCTGAGGACTGCTTAAGCACAGATTAATTTTATATAATCTGACTATTATTTAAGTATGCACAATAATATGTAATATTGTTTTTTTTTATTGAAACTTTCCACTCAATTTAAATCAGATTTGTTCTGCCATTGCATTCAAATTGATATTTATAAACCTGCTTGTTGTTTTTTTTTTTTTTTATTTACTGAGGTTTAGATTAAACAAATTCAGTTCAAGTTAAATAGTTTAGTAGCTGTAATTTTGTCGGTTGCGATTTCTGTAACAAGAATTTAAAAAATCACTGACAGTGCTACGAGGACTCAACTTCAGAATCATGGTCCTACAATATGAATTATCTATAACTAAGAAATGTTGTTTATGCAGTGTATTTATGAGGATGTAATTGTCTCAGTGGGTGTTCTGAATATGTTATTTGTTTGTATGCCATAGCACAGTGGTTATTATCCTGGACTTGGAGGTGATTAAACCTGCGGATCAGATGGCAGGGAAAATAGGAGACCCAACTCCTTATGTTGAGGGTGAGTACACACTAACCTGGGGAAACTAGGAAAGTTGTTTGGCTGCTTGGGTTATGTTACTGACTGATAAACACCACTTCAGTTAATTCCAGTGGTGGACAAATCATAAACTTATTAGATAGCATACTGGGCAAGGGAAATATGAAATGAAGAAAGAATGTTCTGTCCACAGTCAAGCATGGTGGTGGCTCGGTGATGCTCTGGGGCTGCTTTGCATCCTCTGGCACTGGAAACCTGCACTGTGTGGATGGCAAGATGGATTCATTGAAGCATCAGGGCAAATCATAAATTCATTAGATAGCATACTGGGCAAGGGAAGTATGAAATGTGGTACCCAGTCCTATGTTATGCCTGCGTGGAAGTCAACTAATGTAATTGAACTGAGAGGTATTATATTCTACATTTATGTAGCTGAAGTCTTTATGCTCTCCTGATGATGTCTCAGGAAAGGGAAGCATGATGTTTGTGCCCTTGACAAAATGGCAAGAAGTCTTTGGAACACATGTCATGAGCTGTGTTGTTTTGCCATGTGAAGGTGTTATTTAAGTCTGACTAGTGTCTTTATTTTCGCTTGTGTGGTGACTTTTATATACCTGTTTTTGTACTGCGCTGTACTGTATTCACCACATCCTTTCATATTTTTGATTATGGAAAAATGGTCTATCTATCATCTATTCAAGGTAATGTGCCTAGTTAGAAATTATTCCTACCAACAGGTAGACCGCATCCTCACTATTGCAGCAGGTGCCAGTAATCAGGAAAGAACAACATGAATTTTTTTTATATATATCTCACACATTCTTTGTTTCGTTCCTTCTTTCTCTGTTTGTTGGGCAAGTGAAGTAAAAAAAAAAAACAACGGTAGCTGTTATATTAACAGCTTACTGAACTTACTTGTTCCGAGGGCAACTGTGAATGGAAAAACTAATGGTCCACACATGTAATCTGCCTGTCCTGAGTGCCCAGGCTACCAGTTTGTTCACTTCTGTGATCCATTTTGGATGCCTGTAGAGAAAACTGCATCATGCCTTCTAATTGAAAACGCCACTGAACCTTGTATTGCTTTTAAGTTGGTTTTGTGCTCTTTGTTGCTCCAGGTCAGTCCAAGGCTCCACAGAGTGTACCTGCTCTTCCCCCTGCTACTTCTGCTTCTTCTGCACGTCCACTGCAGCCACAAAATGGAGGTAATTGTCCGTGTTTTAATCACGCAATACAATTATTTACATTTACAAAACCATTTTGTCTTTTTGTAAGTGTGCTGCATTGAAGTTTTGCATGCATAATTATTTTGAAAATAAGTGTTTAATGTAGTTTGTGCATTTTGCTGTGCATTCTCACACACGGTCAGCAGGTGGCAGGATTTGTGTGCACAATTTAGTGACAAATACTCTCCTGTAATGGCTTCCATCATCTTGTAGTACTTGTGTTAAACACTTCTCTTTCTTTTTTTTTTAAATGCACATGACTTTTGAAGAGGTGTACTAGAAGTAGGGGATATATTTCCTTTGAGCTTAGTAAAGTGTTCTTGCAAAAACATTGTCAAAATTTACAGACTTTCAGCTATTTGCAATGAACAAATCAAACACAATCAATTGAAATAGTTCAACACAATGAATGCTTCAAGTGGTTTCCCCAAATTCAACTGAAAATGCAACTTATAATGATT
>JANDJT010000071.1:14406971-14428456 GCA_024331685.1 Stegophilus panzeri
AACTTATAATGATTTCTCCAGTTTCAAAATTATTCAACCCCCTGAATAGACTCCCTCACAACAGCACAAATATGCAAAACAGGTGTTGTCTCAAGCACACCTGATCATGGCTTCATTAGTTGCACCAAGTGTGCTTGAGCTGGAAAACATGAAATACCTGAACTGGCTAGGGGCAGAAAATTTATGAAATACCTGAACTGGGAAGGAAAAGGAAGCCATCAACTGCTGCAACCAGATTTCTGAGAAGGCAGGTTGTGAAAAACCCTAGAGTGACTGCATAAGACCTGCAGCAAGACTTGGTGGCAACAGGCACTGAGGTTTCAGTGAGCACAGTAAGTCACATACGAAACGCAGAATGTTTCCATGCCAGAACTCCAAGACGTACACCACTACTGACCCAAAAGCACAAGAAAAGTCGGCTCAAAATCATAGAAATAAGCTATAGAGATTTTGGGATTCTGTTCTGTGGAGCGATGAAACAAAACTGGAACTTTTCTGCAATGGATCAGCAGTATGTCTGGAGGAAGAGGAATAAAGAAAGAACACTCTGTCCACAGTCAAACATGGTGGTGGTTCAGTAATGCTCTGGGGCTGCTTTGCATCCTCTGGAACTGGAAACCTGCAGCGTGTGGAAGACAAGATGGATTCACAGAATTATCAGGAAATCCTAGGAGAAATCATGTTGTCTGTGAGGAAGCTGAAGCTTGGGCGTCATTGGACCTTCCAACAGGACAATGATCCCACGCATACCTCAAATTCCACCATGGTTTGATGCAGAAGTCGTCCTGGCAGACTCTACAGCGCCATCAGTCACCTGACTTGAACCCCATAGAAAATCTCTGGTGGGATTTGAAGAAGGCGGTTGCAGCACGCAAACCCAAGAATAATACAGGACTGGAGGCCATTACTCATGAGGAATGAGCTAAGATTCCTCAGGAACGCTGCCAGAAGCTCTGCATCTCGTTTGCAGCAGGTCATAACAGCAAAAGGGTGCTATACTAAGTACTAAGATGCTCGCCATGAAGAGGTTGAATAATTTTGAAACTGGAGAAATCATTATAAGTTGCATTTTCAATTGAATTTTGGGAAATCACTTGAAGCATTCGTTGTGTTGAACTATTTCAATTGCTTTTGTTTGGTTTGTTCATTGCACTCAACTGAAAGTCTGTACATTTGACAAACCTGATTTGCAATGTGGGTTGAATAATTTTGATTTTGTTTGTGTGTGTAATTTTAACCAAGCTCATAGTGTATTAATGAAATATTTGTTACACCATCAAATTATTTTCACATCCTTAAATGTGTATATGGCAAGTATTAATCAAAATTTTCCAGAACTTTTGAGTCAGTACTTGAAATGGATTTTTTGTGCAGTGATCAATCACAGAGACTGAATTTTGGTCAAAAATGGTTTGCATAAATAAGTTTATATTCGCACGGTCATGGTGGCATTTATACATTTTTTTTTAGGAGCTCAGCACAGTACTGGATACTTAATTAACTTTGGCTGTCTCATCCAGGTTTAACATTTGTGCATGCTTCAGTGACTTCTCTTTTACTCTGTTCTCATTAGGCGGCATGAATAGAGGCTCCAGTCGTGATTTTGGGAAGAAGCCCATGACTGCTCCCAGCACACCAGGAGGCGCTTCAAAAGTAGTGCCTATTGCCAGCCTTAATCCCTACCAGTCAAAGTTAGTATGAACGTCTCTGTTTAGATTTCCCTGTCTTGCTGTCAGGCTTTTTTGTGTGTGCGCGACATCACTGTGTGGTGCTATTTATGAACTGAGATGTGTTCCCTAGATGGACCATTAGAGCACGAGTCACTAACAAGAGCTCCATTCGTACCTGGAGCAACTCTCGAGGGGATGGAAAGCTCTTTTCCATGGAGATTGTTGACGAAAGTGTAAGAATCTAACGTTTTCAATTGGTTTCGAAGTAGAGTCAGTCCAATGAGTGTGTTAACCCTGGACTTTTCATTGATTGTGCTGTTTATAGGGAGAAATTAGAGTGACTGGGTTTAATCAGGAGGTGGACAAATTCTACTCCTTGATCGAACAGGGGAAGGCAAGTAGTGTTGTCTTTTTGTGTGTTTTTGTTTTGTTTTTTTGTCCGTTTTCTGATTAGCAACTTAGTGCTAAAGTGTCAACTGAATGTTTGAGTAATGGTACATAAGATGGTAGAACAGTTTTCCCCCAATTAGTAGCATTTAATGTCCTAATATATGTCTTAAGTCTAGATCTTTATTAATAGACACAAATACTTTTGCTTATCTGTTCATTACTTTTACTGGCCCGCTGGCTGACCAAATCAGACATATCTGGCACTATTTTCCAAAATTCAAACCTCAAAGATCAAATTGAATAACTTTGGAGACAATCAGATGTCCTGCTTAAACTTTCAGATCTGTTTATACTCCATGGCAGGTGTACTATATCTCTAAGGGCACTCTGAAGATCGCCAACAAACAGTTCACATCTCTTAAGAATGACTATGAGATGACTCTGAATGGCGAGTCGACCATCATCCCCTGTGACGACGCCCACGATGTACCCATGGTACAGTGTGACTTTGTCTCCATTGCTGATTTGGATGCTCGGGATAAGGACGCCATTGTGGGTGAGTGTCCCAGTCGTGTGATAGACATCGTTAATAACAGACATTTTTGTTAATTAGCATCAGTAGAGCAGATAGGGCGAGCCTGTACCTCCTCGAGATTGATGCGTAACTGGCCCAGGAGGCTGTGGTAATTATAACAGTGGTGATGAATTCAGGATTAATAATAGTGATGACAGTAATAGCCTGTGGCTCAATTTGACTTTCAAACCCTTTTGATGTGGGGGCAGAAGGGGGAAGACTCTGTCACCGGTAAAATAAGAAGGTAATAAGCACAGTGGTAATTATGGTAATGGAAGCAGTAGCAAGGTAAGGTGCAGCATGCGCGTGTTTCTGGCAGGTTTTTAGATGGGTGTCTGTGGTTATTTGTGAAATATGCTTAATAGTGCTCAAATGAGTCATAACGGTATTAGATAAGAGGATTAAGATGGCGGCTGAGTGGAGCGAGTGTGGGAGCTTGCATAATGAAACTGACGTGTTATTGGATTACACACAAAATGAGTGAGTCTGTCCAATGTAATGTTGGTACGAACAGGTTTGCAGCAAAAGTGTTTCAAATATATATAAAGTATTACTCAGGCAATATGTAGACAAGCGTTTCATTACAAGCACAATCAGCCAGCCTGGAATAATAAACTAGTATGAAGCACATCCACGTAATCTGTTTTTGTTGTTTTAATCTTTAGATGTGATCGGTGTGTGTAAGAGTGTGGAGGATGTGACCCGTATTACGACTAAGAACAGTCGCGAGGTTTCCAAGAGGAACATCCAGCTGATGGACATGTCTGGCAAACTGATCCAAGTCACCATGTGGGGAAATGAGGTAAGCCTTGCACAAACAGGAGGAGGAAATGCAGAGGCAGGGTTCTATTTGTGCTCTTCCGGAAATATAATGTAATTAGATGTTTGTTTGCATTATATAAAAATTTGCATAAGACCCTTCCATGGCTGCACAGTTAATCATAGTTTTATTATCATCACGCTGTAAGCTTCTGCAACGTACACAGTGGGAGGCTACAATAAACAAACCACTTAAGACTTGACTGACCACTCATGTTTTAAGTATGTTCTTAGTGACGGTCTCACCCTTTATGATTAATTATCATAGCATATAATTCATTATTATTGCAAGAGAACATATTTACTTGAGCAGGAATAAAAATGAAAGACAGAAATGTACTTTTGCCATGTTGCATTCGGCTCTGCTGTTCCGTGACATTTCTTTCTGTGCCTCAGTCTCAAATGGCATACTGTACATGGACGATGTAGGGGCGACAGTGCCGTTTGTGTTTGCAGCATGTTTGTAGATTTTGTGATGAAATACCTTTTTATATTAAATCTAAATATTTAATATATAAAATTTTAATAGGAACACCTGTACACATGCTCATTTATGCAGTTATCCAATCAGCCAATCATGTGGCAGCAACACAATGCATTCAGTCCTGCAGATATAGGTCAAGAGCTTCAGTTAATGTACACATCAAACATCACAACGAAGAAAGTGTGATCACTGACATTGATTGTGACTTGGATATTAGTGCCAGAAAACCTTGAGTGAGTGACAGTTCTGTGGGTGGAAATATCTTGTTGTTGAGAGAGGTCAGAGGAAAATGGCCGGATTGGTTCAAGCTACCAGGAGGGATATAGTGACTCAAACGATCACGCTTTACAACCGTGGTGAGCATAAAAGCATCTCGGCATGCACAAAACATTGAACCTTGAGGTGGATGACAACATTGGGTTGTCATGTCAGCCAAGAATAAGAATCTGAGGCTATCATGGGCACAGACAGAAATTAGCTGGTCTTTTTCCAGTTGAGGATTTGGAGCTTGTGACATGTATCTGCAAACGTTTATGCCTTGTGCTGCTGCCACAGTGTTCCTATTAAATTGGATGGTGAGTTTATATATAAATATATAAATATATATATATATATATATATATATATATAATATATTATATTTGTTGCCACAGAATTGATTTACCTTTAGGTTATTTTTGTTTAGAAGTGAAATACTGGTGCTGTTGCAATCTGTGGACCTAAAAATAGCAACACACAATATGTTCAGCTTAATTTATTGCATCTCATTGTTGTTGCAATATTCACGTACATGGCATAAAATGCATCATTGAACTGGATAGTAAAATGAAAAGATAAGATATTGATCCAGCATTTCAGCCTAATATCAATATTTCATATTGGATTAGGGTACCCTGGTACACACTGTGCATTTTTATTGAACAGCTGTGTGGTTGTCTAAGAGGGCAGTTATGTACAGATTTCTCCTTAAAAACACACACCGCACAATATTGTTACTATTTTACCTTCTGAACAGTGACGCTGTATATGTCCGTTACATTTGGCTCCAGACCTCAGTCCACCAGATCTCCATGCCTTTTATGGATTATGCATTCATGTTCCTCATATCATGTTTCCTAATGACGGCTAAGCATTTTGTCTAAGAGACGGTGCATGTAGAGATATTGTTATGCGTGCTGCCTCTGTGCATACAATCGATCCACTGCGGTTAGCAGATTGTTTCATTCTGAAATGCAGTACATGACATGCTATGAAGCACTTTTGGTCTTGTAGAATAACAATTAACTAATAGAGTAGCTAATATCCTGTGTAGAAACCATTTTCTAAGTCATTGCTCGGCTGGTTGTGAAAGACCTTAGAGTGTAATCATTGCAATTGCATATCTCTCTCTGCCATTCCTTCCTTTAGGCAGAGACATTTGATGGCACCGGGCAACCTATCTTGGCTATAAAGGGTGCCAAGCTCTCTGATTTTGGAGGACGCTCTCTTTCCACACTCTACAGCAGTACACTGATGATTAACCCTGACATTCCTGAGGCGTACAAACTGCGAGGCTGGTGAGTGAGTTATCTGTGTCATTATGGGTTTACTGATATAATTACTTGATCCAGCATGATGAATGGTGTTAATGTGGGGAAAATAAAGAGTAAATGACTTTCTAACATTAGCATGCAGAGATGAGTGCCAGTGTTTGTTTTGTAAATAGGTATGTGCAAACAGCTGCACATCTTTCAATCATAGTAATCTATGATTTTTACCAGGTTTGCATATAAACTGTGGATGCATTCAGTCTGACTGACCAAAGATAAGTTTTAATGTGCCTTGGTTATCAGTATAATTGAGCAGTAGCTGTGTCATAAGCAGCCACAAGAAACATGGCAGATCCACTCATTCCTGACTCATTTTGTGTTCTACTACTTGTGAGAATTGGGACATGCTAAGATGAGGCGCTAAAAATGCCCACTGCAGAAAGCTGCATATAAATGGCTTTGGTACCAAGAAGAGTTTTCTCTCTGAGGATGTCAGGCTCCTCATTCAGAGCTGATATTAAGCAGTAAATCATAACCCCACACTAATGTTTTACATTTCCATTGTGACCTGCATGTAAGTGGTAGTGTACATTGCCTTTTTGTAACAGCAGTGTGCATTGCCTTATGTATACGCAGAAGTAGAACAGGGTTCTAGTTCTGAAAAAAGTAAATGGGGAAAGAGAATGTGTAATAGATAGACAGGGAGCAGAACTGGGTTGAACCACATGCTCGTGTCTGCCTCCATTATAAACACACAGGGGCCTACTTATTCCTTGCAGAACCCCTTACTGGCCTTTACTGCAAAAGGAATTATAAAATAGCTGTGACTCATATTTTCATCTTTTCTTGCCAGTTCGGTTATTTATTACTCAAATTGTGGTGCGTGATCTTTACCCTATCCAGCAATAAACAAGTAGCTTGATTGTTATGAGAAGGCTTGAAATTTCTTCTCAGTTTTATTATATAGTTCTATGGAAGCAGTGGAAAATATTAATATAACATTTTAGTGATTAGACATGATTTATTAATTATTAAAATATCATGACTGGTTTAAAAAAAAAAACCAAAAAAAAAAAAAACCACACTCACAGTTGAAGTTAAAGCACTAACCTGCATGACATTTTTACAAAAAGTTACAAATGGCAGAGCTGAGAAATCTTGACTCTGTTTTACATTTATATAGCATCATTGTCATTTATTATATAAAAGAACCAAGACAATGGGGTGGACAAAATGACCAGAATTAATTAACAAATTTGATTTTAACACATGGCATCATTAGGATTTTATTGCATCCTTGGGATCGTATAGTGTGGAAGTGAATTTAGTCTGTAAAAATAAATGACATCGTTATTAACAATTTGGTTTAAATGTAATTAATAACAAATGATAAACATTGCACAGGGGTGGACAAATCCTTAGCCCAGGCACCTGGGACAAGATTATGTGTTTGAGTTATTTGTTTTTAATTCATAGTTGCCTGGCGGACAAGTAACCTACTTAGTGTGGGGGGTTGTTTTATGTTTAAACCATATCAACTTCAATGCTGTAATTATAGTTGACGTTACTCATTCTGAATCCCACCTTCTGAACTTCACACATCAGCTTTTACTAAGCTTGCGGGGATACCAGATTATCTTTCCACGCAGGTATGAGGTATGATGCCGTGCAAAATAAAATGCAGTGTAAATCTGTCTTCTAGCTCTCCTATTACGCCCAGTCACTTTATGGTTAAACATGTTGAGAAGTAAAAGTTAGCCAATAATATATTTTACGTGTGACGTGAAGAGAGAACACTACAGCTCATAGCCAAGCAACGGGTTGCTGACTTTTTTTCGATGCAAACATCATGATGCGTCTCAAACACCTTCTTTGAAAAGTAGAACGATCATGACCAAGTCATCTCCTACACAGGGAGTTACTTGTTTGCCTTACACCCCTGGGGTTGGGGTTTTGATTCCCATCTCTGCCCTGTGTGAGTGGAGTTTGCATGTTCTCTCTGTGCTTTGGGGGTTTCCTCCAGGTACACCAGTTTCCAACCCCAGTCAAAAAGCATGAGCTGTAGGCTGATGGGCATTTCCAAATTGTCTGTTGCACAGGAATGGGTGTGCGATTGTGCCCTGCGATGGGTTGGCACCCTGTCCAAGGTGTCCCCAGCCTTGTGTGCACTGGTTCAGCCTGGATGGGTTCCAGGCTTCCCTGCGACCCTGTGTAAGATAAATGGTACAGAAGATGGATGAATGGAACTTTTATTCTAGTCTATTAGGAAAGCACATTTGTATTTTCACTTGCCCTGTGGGCTAGCTAGTGAGATTATGATTTGTCTAACCCTGTTGCAAGTATAAACTAAAAAAGGATTGAAGAGCTGTAGTATAAGCCAAGTTCCCAAAATAAAGACTTTTTTTTTTTTTTTTTTTTTTTTTTTTTTAAACTGAATTCTCACATTGTTTGTGACTCAATTTTGAGGACCTTTTCAGTGTAACACTTGTCAAATGCATGCTAAGCAGTCATTGTTGAGGCATTATGTGTCTGGTCACACTAAACTCCGCTCCACTTCACATCGATTGGGCTGTCCATCCGATTATAGATCTTACCACTCAAGCTAACGATCAGTGCCGAAGTGAACGTTAAAGGCAAGTCTCTTGGAGGTTTGATTAATTCCAGCCAGTGTGTTTTCATTTATTTACTTCCCAATAACTTGGGTCTTGTCCCTCGGGGAAATCAGATGAAAGCTGTAAATAATGGGTGAAATAATGAGTTTCGCATTATATTCTGCTGTACTTGACGTGCAATAAAACTCTGTTTTCTAAAGCCTGTAAACATTGTGTGGATAATAATTTTTAGGGCGATCTGTTGGCTTCATTTGCATAATGAGAGTGGTGGAATGTGGCTGATCGGGCAGGGGAAGGACAAACAGATGCACGAGCACTTGACTCTGACTGTTGTGCTTGCTTCTAGTTGGGCATAGGTTTGAGATCCTGCATGCCAGTTTTTCTTATACTAAGTGGGGTGGATGCTCGGTGAGTGGTATTAATTAGTTTGGGAGCTTAAGTCAAGAGGCAGACTTATGTTCCGCTCCTGTGGTAGGAAAAGAAGCTGTTAGGCTCTTCACCGTTTCTTGGGTTTTCTCTTCACACATCAGGGATAATAAGCCGGAAAAGTTGGCCACTTCCATAGTGTATGGTTGACGGCTCAGTTGACGGCCACAAATGGGCAGGAATAAAAGATAAAGCACTTAATATCAGTTTACTGATCTGTTTACTATATAATGGTTTCTACATTCAGTGCTTTCAGGCTTCAGTTTGCTCTTGTAAGTCACAGCTTTTTTGCAGAAGTCAGATTATACGAAAGGCCCTTAAATGTCATCGAAGTGACCCCAGGGGAAACCAGAGGAAAAATTATCCTGTTTTCTGGGTCCATATAGACACAGAGTAATAGCGTGTCCCAAATTACATACTATACACTCCATACTTATACTATGCACTATACACTCTGCCGTCTAGTGTATGAAATTTAGAAGGGTGGTATCGTCTCAAATGGCACACTTTCGGTATTGTATTAACCGGAAGTATGTGCTGTTTCCCGGTCAAATTATGTCAAACGCACGTAATGCGATGGCGCTAGCATTAGCTAAATAGCCAAACAGATAACATAAATGAACTGGTACATTTTACTGTTTATGTTAATGTTTCCTTTTATGCCCAACAAGACCTCAGTCACCGTCAGATGGAGGCGTAATCGTCTTTGTAGGCGAATTTTGCTTGCATAATTTAAAATCAACATAGTACGTTGTGGCTACTGGCAATATAAACATGTACTTTTTTTTTTTTGAGCCTGATATAGCCCCTCCCCATCTGCTACGTAAGGAAAGCTGTGACTGTTTAGTGCATGAAGTGTCCATCATTCCACACTTCATTTTTTCGTTTGAATAAGTGCATCATCCAGGAACTTAAGTGTGCTTTGTTTTTTGGGGTTTTTCAGTGTGAACACACTAATCACACTATTTATATTACAAAATGGCGTAAAATAGTGCATGAGTGTACAATTTGGGATGCACTACAATTCTTTCATTGCTCTATAGTTAACCACATGGATGTGGAGCATCCCATTTCTGTGCACCATTTTATTTTGTAGAACATGGTTCTTGGGTTTTCTCAGGCTTGTGCTGATGTAGAACTGTAAGAACTCATAAAATGCTGTCAGATCTTCCAGCTGCATCTTTACATGAAAGAGGCCTTGCATTAAAAATTAGATTTGCTCTGAGCTCTGGCGCTACTATATCTCTGCCTTAAGCAAGCACTAAATAATTGAAATAGCTAATTAATTTTGGCGGATTAACTCAAATACTCTTTGTATTTAATGGTTTTTTTTTTTTTTTTTTTATTTGCTCCAGCTTTCAGTGCTCATTAACCAGCTCCATTATCTAATGGTTTACATTTTCTGTAGAAATGGAGAAATATTTGTGTTCTGGTTTTCTCTTTGTATGCTGAAAACATGTATGTGATGGAACCAGTTAAGCAGTACGTAATATTCAAATTGCCCCAGTTTGGTTTATGTTCTGTTAAGCTTTAACCTGAACGCATTGTTATGCTGATGTATTTGCAGCTGAAGTGTTCCCCATTAGATGGCATCACCGCTCTGGTGAACTTGAATCCTGTCCTCGTAGTATGAGGCTTTCTGCTCCGTCTTATGCTGCCTTATTTATTCTGGCCATCTCTTCGTTTTTCTGCTGTTCATGTAGGCATATGTAGGTTATAGGGTTATAGTTAACATTTTGATAATCAATTAATCAGCTGAAAACTGCATTAAAGGATAATTCTGAAATTCTATTCACATCTTCAGCATTTGGCTCAAAGGGATTTTAAAAACGTTTATTTATTTATTTATTTATTTATTTATTTTTATGAATACATGTATACTCATACTATAATGTCAGGGCCACAAAAGTCCAAGTTATAGACTCTTGTCATCAGCCTGGGAAAAAGTTCCTTCTTGTAAGGAACTTTGTAATGGTCCTATGTATTGTTTTTGTATTTGTTTTTCTACTTCAGATGTAGTTATTTTATAAAATACACTTTTCTTGTATAAATTGATTCACTGACCTCTTTAAAAGGAACATCTGTAAACCTGCTCATTCATACATTTATCCAGTCACGCAATCATGTGTTAGCAGACCAAGGCATAAAATCATGCAGCTACAAGTCATGAGCTTCAGATAATGTTCACATTAAACATCAGGTTGGGGAAAAAATGTGATCTAAGTGACTTTGACAGTGACATGGTTGTTTGTGCTGGTTTGAACAGTTCAGAAACTGCTGATCTCCTGTGAGTTTCATTCATATCGGTCTCTAGAGTGGTGTTGAAGGAAAAAACATCCAGTGAGCGACAGTTCTGCTGGCCTTGTTGATGAGAGCGGTCAGAACAGAATGTCCAGACCACTTGCACAACACAAACATTGAGATGGATGGGCTACAACAGCAGCAGACCACATCAGGTTCAGGTCTTGTTACCCAAAACTGGACAGTTGAATTGTAACTTGTTGTGATTTTGTGCTGTTGTACTCCATCCACCTCCATCAAGGTTTGGCGTTTTGTGCTTTCTGAGATGCTTATGAGAGTAACCATAGCCTTCCTGTCAATTCGAACCAGTCTGGCTGTTTTCCTCAGACCTCTTTTATCAATAAAGCATTTCCACCTGCAGAACAAACACTCACCATGTCGCCCCATTCTGTGTAAACTCTATAAACTGTTATGCTTGAAAATCCCAGGACATCAGCAGTTTCTGAAATACTCAAACCAGTCCGTCTGCCACGGTCAAAGTCACTGAGATCACATTTTCCCCATTCTAATGTTTGACGTTTGAACATTTAACTGAAGCTGATGCATGTTTTTTATTAGAGATGCACTGAAGTAAAGGCAATTTTTCACGCTGTCGGCCATCGGTGATATCCGATGATCAGGGCCGATTATATCCTGTCAATCAAAAGAGGGCGGGAAAACGCATCGATTTCGTGTTGTGTGTAAAGATGATATCTCTTGTGTGGAATGATGACATAACTGCAGTTTGTAATCTCTGTAATCTCTGCACTGCTAAAATTTTACACCGGAAGTGAGCAGCAGTGAAACGGGAGTTTCGGCGTCGATTCGTTTATTTTTTTTTTTATTTTTTCTTTTGCTGAGCTGCTCGCACTGAATTAAAGCGCAAGTACATCATTGAAAGATTTAAATGAAGATGAGTTGACAAAGTATATATTGAACAGAAAAATATATTTGTAGAATAGTGTATTTCATATGCAGTTAATGTTAATTTATAAGAAAGTTTATATTATATATTACCATTTTGATGTTCAATGATGAAGTTGAAATGCTTTTGTTAGTGGTGAGTGAATGTGAATCCTAACAGGAGGTTTTTTACAATTTAGTCAATGTTAATATGAATTAATAACATTCAGTAAGTTAAAGTTTAATTTTCAGAATTTTTAATTAATATGTTAATTTGAATAATGTGGTTTCTGTTTGAGACCAGTTACTGTGAAACAACTTGTTGAAATGGAGAGAATTAAGTGTTTGTTTGCATTTCCTTCAGAATTGTGGAATTAATTATTATTAATTTAAAAGAAGGCATAAAAGGCAGAGCTATCTATATCGGTTATCGGTATCGGCCGGTATCACTTGAATAATCGGTTATCGATATCAGCTGAGAAATTTAGTATCTCTAGTTTTTATGCCTTGCGCTGCTGCCATGTGATAAGCTGTTTTGAATAATTGCACGAATGAGCAGGTTTATATGTGTTCCAATTAATGTGACCAGTGAGTAGTCATATTAAGAAATTTTAAATTAGCATAATGTACCAGGCTTGTTCTCGTCCTTGCCATCATTTCATCAGCTCCCACATTTAGAAGAATAATCAAAAGTGTTACACTGTTCATTTTTTCCCCCAGGCTTTTGGAATATTTTATTTTAGGAAATCCACTGTTTCAGCTCTAAATACAGTAGGGGAAATAAGTATTGAACGCATCAACAATTTTTTCAGTAAACATATTTCCAATGAGGCTGTTCACATGAAATTTTCACCAGACATCAGTATTAACTCAAGAAATCCAGAAATATAAAGAATCCATAAATAAAGTCCATAAATAAAGTTGTGTAATAAAGTGGAATGGCACAGGAAAAAAAGTAGTGAACACACTAAGAAAAACCAGTTCTCCAAGGCAAGGAACCAGCTGAAATCCACAAGTAATTAGAAAGTAATTATACCCCTTATCTGTGCAAATTAATATCAGCTGGGTTAGTAAATTGATGGTCTATATAAAGGCTTTTCGTTACCAAGGTTTACACAACAAAACATCTCATGATGGGTAAAAGCAAAGATCTCTCCCAAGACTTTTGCAACCTTATTGTTGCGAAACATATTGATGGAATCGGATACAGACGTATTTCAAACCTTCTGAATCTTCCCGTAAGCACCATTGGGGCCATTATCCACAAGTGGAAGCAACATCACTCCATCATCAACCGGCCACGCACAGGAGCTCTTCGCTGACCAGGGAGTCAGAAGAGTAACCCAAGAGCCAAGGACCACTCGGAAAGAGCTTCAGAAACACTTGGAGGCTGCAGGTGCCATTGTCACAGAGAAAACCAAAGGCAATGCACTCCACTGCTCACACATTGTCGAAGCTCGTTTAAAGTTTGCTACAACTCATTTGGACAAGCCTATGAAATACTGGGAGAGTGTAGTCTGGTCAGATGAGAGCAAAATGTAATTTTTTTTTTTTTTTTTTGTCCATTCTACACACCATGTTTAAGAGAAGAAATGGCACTGCACATCACCCTATAAACACTATATCAACAGTGAAGTTTGGAGGTGGACGCATCATGGTGTGGGGCTGTTTTTCATCGCATGGTACTGGCAGACTTCATATACTTGAAGGAAAGATGAATAGAGCCCTTTACCGGGAGATTCTTGAGAAGAATCTGCTGCCATCGACCAGGATGATGAAGATGAGACGTGGGTGGACGTTTCAGCAGGACAACGATCCAAAGCATACAGTAAAGGAAACTCCAATTGGTTTCAGAGAAAAAATCCAATTAATTTCTTCATACAGGAAGTGTCTTGAAGATGTCATTAGAAACAAAGGCTTCTCCACTAAGTATTAAATAAATTTCAGTTAGCGTGTTCAATGCTTTTTTCCTGTGTCATTCCACTTTATTACACATAACTTCATTTATGGACTTTAATGTTTGGATTTCTTTATATGTGTGGATTTCTTGAGTTAATACTGATGTCTGGTGAAAATTTCATGTGAATAACCTCACTGGAAATATATTTACTGAAAAAATGTTGACTCGTTCAATACTTATTTCCCCCACTGTATAATATTCCGAGAAAATCTGTCTTTTCTTATAATCTAAGCTCAGTCGGTTGACGTACTTAAACTTTTGTTTGTTTGTCAGTTGCTTGAACATCCATAAAGGAGCTCAGTAATTGTTCAGTTCTATAAAGAGTCATGCGTTTTCTTACTACGTCTTAACAGTTGAAATCTCACTGATCGCGTGCGTGTCATATTGAGAGTGTCATTCAAGTGAGCTGCTCTACTTTAATGTTGAATACATGGTGTGCTCTGTCAGCAGTGTTTCTGTCTTTTGGTATATACTCCTCTTGACATGTCATGCGATGGTTTTATGTTTGGTCTCTTTTCCCCTCCTGTCTGAACCAGTCGGTTTGGCTCACTTTATGCATGCTGTCGTGAGCATTTGCTTGTCAGTCCAGCACTCGAAAGCTCATGCCAGCTCCAATTTGTCCCTCTTGTGTCTTCCTTCCTTGCTCATCCTTGTGCTGTGGCCATGCTTATTCTTCTATGTTTACAGCTCAGTCAGCAATTTCCTGTCATTTGATTAAATGACATTGTTTGGTTTTTATAGGTCAAGCCTAAGCAGAGCTCTGTTAGTTCTAAATGATGCTGATGTACTGGATTTTATGTGCAGCTTTTTCCTGTATGTAGTAATAAAAAAAAAAAAGCTAGTGTGTCCTAAATGTGTTTTTAACCTATATTTTCTGAATTTTGTGCCTTTTTTCAGAAAAAGCTTGACAGAAATAATGCTTTTAATCAGAAGTAGGTTGATTCATTTTCAATTTATTAGGCACACTATATTTAGCCTATTACTTGCTTTCAAATGCATATAACAAAGCAAGAAAAGAGCATAGTGATGAGGGACCCTATACCTTGCTGGAGAATTAAACTCATTTTTCAGTGGGAAGAAAAATGGGCAGGACCCCACATGCCAGGTCCACCCACTTACTCATTATTGGGCCCGTTTACAGTTAAGGACCACAGTTTTCAAGGATAAGACTGGAACCGAAGCTCGCGCACAGTTTGTTTGTATTCAATTATGCTTTGTCACAGGTACCAACGGTTATTTGTTCATTCGTTCATTTATTGACTGGATAAACTAAAAAAAAAAAATATTCAGTTACAGTAATTATTCTTCGGATCTGAAGAAGGAGGAAGCAGATTAGATTAATTTCGGACAGAATGGAGGTTCTACTTTGTTGCTACACAACATGGTGCAGTTGGCAGCTAAACTTTAGCTAGCATTGCTAACAGAAGAATCTTCATTTAGCACGCGCGTGCAGTGGCATTTTACTGAGCTGTCCTTACTGTTTGTTTGCTTATTTATTTATTTCACCGTGTTGTTGCAGTAGCATGTTGTCTAAGTAATACGCTGTCTTATGAGTTCATTATGGAAGAAGGAGAAGAGAGTTGCAGCTTCAATGTAGGAGGATCTCTTTTCTCCATTCCTCTGAACAGACTGGCCAAATTTCAGGACTCCTTACTGCTGAAATCAGTCAGTGCACATGCACACAGGTCCACAGTGTTTATTGATCGAGATGGCTGCGCATTTAGACATGTTTATTACTACATAAGCACAAGAAAGTTGACTACAGCGTGTGCATCGGAAATGAACATATTACAGGAACTTGCAGAAGGTCTTCATCTAACGGCTCTGCAGCAGGTGGAAATAGTTCTCTGTGTGTATTAAAGCTGGGGGGAGGGTCGGGATTCGTTCTTTTACTGTTCTGTGAAAATCCTGCATTACTTGTATTATGCTTTTTAAAACCGTATCTCCTCTATACGAGCCTTCCATCTTCATAAAGAGCATGCATGTCTGGTCTGTGTTTGAAAGGCTTTAGGAATGCTCCTGCAGCTCACCGACTCCAAACCAAAGCCTGAACGTCCAGGTGAGTCAACGCCTCCATCTGCTGGTAGAAAAATCACAATACACACCGCTTCCTTTGACTTATTACTCATTTAGGGATTACATTTTAATACATGAGATACAGTTTCCTGGGATTCACACTGCTTTTTTTCCAAAAGGCTGCTCTGGGTTTGTCTCTCTGTTGCCAAGCAATGAAAGCACAACAACTTTTTAGCATGCTTCAGATTAATGTTACAGATCATATCATTTTACTTTACCTAACCTTAAAATGATTTACATGATTTCAGTGAGACTCCAAGCCATCTCTTTTTGATATAATGTTAGTTTGTCTGATTGAATTTGTACTGAAGGCCCACCTTCCCCATTCATCTATTGGTTGAGAGACATCTAGTGCAGTGAGGCTTTGAATGGCTAAATGCCTGGGTGGGCATAAACCAATGATGACTTTATTAATCCCTGATGGGGGAAATTAAGGTGTCTTCGCAGCCAGGTACATTAAGTACATTCACAATACTATATAACAAGTACAACACAATACAATACAATCACAGTACAATTTCAGTTAAATACAATACGTACCACTAAGGTAGTGCATATAGAAGGATGGATACAAATGTAGTGGGGATGCTTTGCACAGTTAAAAAAACATAACAGTGTGAAATAAGTGGATAAGGTGCAGAGAGGACACAAGACTGGTAGATGAATAGATCCCATGTACTGTATAAATATGATATAAATAGGGCAGAATTGGCCACTGATTGGGCCAAGCACCACAATAGGCAAAGCACTTGTTGGGTTAATTTCCTTGGTTGGGTGACAAAAAGAGTTGCTCCTGAATGGGGAAAACCCCCATGTTGATCAGAATCCCCTGGTTAGGTAAAGCCCTTTGTTTGTCAGAATCCCCGGGTTTGGTAAAGCCTCCATGTTAGACAAAGCTTCCGGTGCTCCTGTTTGGACAGAAGCCTGTTTGGGCAAAGCCCATGTTGGGCAACACCACCTTCCAAAAACATGCTGGTGGATGGACTGGTGTCCCATTTAGAGTGTTTTCCTGGCTCGCACACAGTGTACACTCCGAATCCACTGTGACCCTGACCAGTATAAAGTGGTTACTTAAGATAAATAAATGAGTTACATTAGCTAAATGTGGTTAGGCTTTAGTTTATTAACTTTCTCCTCAGATTATACTTAAGCCTGATGTTGTGTTCTCTTGTACTGACAATACGCTATTACATTTAATCAGTCCGTACAGGATTAAGTGGAATTTTTTTTGTGTGTTTGTTGCGGCCAGTAATGCTTAAAATGTTCTAAAATTGAGATGCAGTTTGCTGAGTTTTTTGTGCTTTTTTTGCAGAAAACTACTTGAATTGGAGAAATTGCAACTGCACACAATTGTTTTGCGCGGTATTTCACGGTGATGTTTGTTGGTAAATGAGACCTTTTAGCTGCACTGATGTTCGACTCACGTGAACCGAAGAGGGCTTTGGCTGAATATGATGAGGTCACATGACGTGTCTTGACCCAGATCTGTGGAAAATCTGCGATCGGGAAATTCCGGAATCCTGGAGGGACTGATTAATGGCCCTTAGATGGCACTGTATACATGTTCATATTGGATCTGAGAATGGTGTTGTACAGAAAATGAGGAGAGTAGTAAAGTTGTTGATGTTAAGAGACGCACACCTTGTTCTCTGACTGAGTATTTAGATTTCCTGCACAAACATAACACGAATAATTCATCTCTGTTTTAAATAATTACTACATATAGTAATCTGTTGTGTATTTCAGTTCATAAGGTCATGCCACAGGGGTTGGTATCTATGCCTCTTGTGGCCAGTAAGGAGGAAGTGCTGTACTGCTTTGTTCTTCTGGAGCATGTGCGCCTGCATCCGGGCCTGATCACCCACGACAATCTGCTGTGGCTTTGTGAGGATGTGGCTATTATAGAGTGTAGCAGCCACCTCTTCAGGTTCATAGGCAAGCACTCTCTCTGGATTTAGATTTCGCTTTGACTCATGCACGCACAGAGCTTCTAATTAGTTAATGCATTTGGTATTCTTAGTTTCCTTTTACCTCTTGCCTCAAGTGGTTTTTAATAGGTGCCATGTCACTATTATGAAGACTATACGTAGACTGAGTTTGTATTTACAAGAATTTCAAAACCAAATACTTAAAGTGCATATGTTGATTGAAAAATTATTGACGGGTATATATTTAAAAACCTGAAAAATTAAAAGAAAACCACAAGTAGGATTGTTAAAGGCACTTAAAAACAACAAGAAAGAGAAAGATTAGGGCAATGGAGACAGTAAAAAAAAAAATGATACACAGCACACTGTGGTCTGAAAGTTTAAGACAACAATGTTAGTAGCAACAGCTGTTGAAAGATGACGATGAAAGATGACTTGCATTTGTTTTTCTTCATTAAAGCCAATTTCCTGCAGTCAGGGACAGTCCTACTGCCAGATCTGTTCAGCGAATATGGAGAACTGTGTGATAAAGCCAGAATGGTGGGCATGACTGAGTTTATAGAGACTCTGCAGGAAATGAGTGGTATGTAGTACAGTGAGCCTTACATTTACAAGCCTAAAGTGCAATGCTACAAAAAGGTAATGTGCTTAAAGCCAAAGGAAAAACGTTAAAAAAAAAAAAAGAATATTTGACTGTTTTGTGATGCTTTATTTCCTATCAGATTGGAAACACTGGAGCAGCTCGAGTGACTCCTGTTCAGAAAGTCAGGTGTGCTGTGCGATGGAGCCACTCTATGTTCTGAGCTTGAGTCTTTTGGTGAAGTATCCAGACTCTTTACTGGGTCAGCTGTGTGTGGACAGCAATCTGGAGGGCAGCAGACTCTACATCACAGGCACTGGAGTCCTCTTCCAACATATAGAGTGAGTCCGGGCGTTACTGGTGATGAGAGTTGGGGCCAATATTACTATATTACTATGGTGAGTTTAGTGTATTAAAATAGTGAGATTTTGGAAATGCAGGGTGTCATTGGAACTTTGGCTAATTGCGGAAGTGGGTTATGGGTAATCGTGGGAATGGGATACTGGGAGTTTGGGTAATTGTGGTGGTGAATTTTCAAGGCATGTGTCTTCTGGTATGTTGGTAGGATGTTTGGAGTCTGGGCTGGGATGTTGATAGATTAGAAAGGGGGGGTGTTTGGGAATTTGGGTTTAAGGAGAGATGTTGGGATTTGGAAAATTAGGAATTATATTGGCTTATCGTGGCAGTGGGATGTTGGGAGTTTGGAAGGTTGGGAATTTGGCAATTATTAAGCTGTGTTTGGAGTCCATTATTTTTGGACGTTTGTGTCATTGTGGCAGTGCAGTGTCAGAGGTTTTTGGCATTATTAGAAATTTTGCCCATTATGAGGAGGGTCAGGTACAGTGTCCTCCACTAATATTGGAGACTCAGATATAGAAGATTCAGAGCTGTTATCTTGGCAAAGGGAGGTAGCACAAAGTATTGACTAAAAGGGTGCCAATAATTGTTGTTCAGGTGGGATGTTGGAGGGCATTGTAAGGATGGGAGATTTGGGGTTAGTGGAAGTGTTGAGATGTTTGTGATATTGCAGGAACTGGTTGGGAATATCACGTCTACCTCTGACGAGGACTGCAGAAGAGCTGCCTTGCCTTTGTGCTTACCTTGACAATCAAGACGGAGTTTACCTCGCCATCAGAGAGGCTATGCGAGAGTTCCTCCACAGGAAGGAGACCAGTGAGTGTGAAAACAAGCACTTGTGGTCACAGCATTTGCCAGCAGTCTTTGTTTCTAAAAAAGAAAAAGAAAAAGAAAAAAAAAAAAGAGAGAGAGAACTTATCATGACTTAAGTGTTATAATATATTCTGTACGAATAAAGATAGAAGGCCAGATAGATCTTTAGGTCTAAGGTTATGTGCATTTTTGAGACTATTTTCCATATCTCTTTTTAGCAGGCTATATGAGTGCTATGTCTTGGTCTGCCTCAGTGTCAACATTCACCTTTTATAAGGTTGTAAAGGTTTATGCTGGAACTCACTGGTATGCTACTTACTTCAAAACCCTTATAAAGGTATGTGAAATGTGATGTCTTGGCTCCACGACTTATCCTCATGTTTACTCAGCCAAATAAAATTTTGCTCGTACTGACACTCTAAGCCAAGATCAACCCAAATGCAATAGAGAACATAAAATACACATTTATGGGTCATACCTCCCTAATGTTGTTAAATTAAAGTCATCTCCAGCACTGTAGCTCTGTGGAGTGTATAAAGAATCTGAAATCCTGTTCTTCAGCATCCCGAGCTCCTCTCCAATTCCACTAAGAGTAAATGGATTGTCTTTGGGGAGAGCCTACTGGTTAACGGCGATGGCCAAATGTTCCGGCACATTCTTAACTTCCTGAGATGTGGTCGCCTGCTGCTGCCTGCAGACTTCAGGTGGGGGAAGATTTTCTGGATGGAAATTAAAGCTAGTTTATGGCTATAAAAGGAAGTTTTCCATGAAGAATGGCTGTAACGCTGAAATCTAGTCTTATGTTTTGGTCTGTATCTGTGAAATCCACCGGAGTGTCAGAGTGGTGCACTGCCCTATCTTGTGTTGACACTACATATATGTAAGAGATAAGAAAAAGCTTTTGTACTGCAGATTAAAGTGCAGATTTTGTAAATGGCCATTGTGTGCTTGCAGGGAATGGCCTTTGCTGTGTCAGGAGATTGAGGCGTTCCAGATCCCTGCTCTGTCCACTGCACTTCAGAACTCTTCAGACTACAGGTAAAAGAGCCACATAGCACAGATTGGATCCATTTTGTCTGAATAGACGCAGTTCTGTACATCACAGAACCCTTAACGTAATCTGAATAATTCCGGTCTTCCTTGTTGTGATGTATGTATTCTGTCAGGGCCTGGTGTAAAGCTAGGGCCCAACTAAGGAATCTTTCATGCATAGATGAAGACATGATCTCAGATTCTAGTCTCGACAGTGAGGTTTGTACTTGCATGCCTGGACAAAGTCTGTTAAACCAACCATATTTAGCACCATTCCATCAGAATAATCTGCATTGATTATCAGCTGGGGAAGCACTAGCTGAGGCAGCATTATGTGATATGCTTGGAACAATATCAGAAACACCACATGGTAGACTGAGATTTCCAGGCTCTTCTGCAGGGGTGGCGGGGAGCATACTGTAGCAACAGGCTTCAAGAATTTAATTTGAAGCTGCGGTTGAATCACCAATCTCTTTCATTCTGGATCCTGTGGGGTGTTTATCAGTAGCCTCAGGTTACATTAATGAAGGAAATCCTAGGGTGAAGCCTGAAGCCACAAGTCCAATCCAAAATTCTAAATCCAACATTTAGAATAAAGCTAACATTTCTAAAGCACATCGTAACCGATAAGACAAAGTTCTTGTGACTTTTAGTGATATGGGGTCTATCTGATAGTATGTCAAAAAACAAACCCTGTTCAGTAAATAATGCACTGATTTGTAACATTTTGCCATTTTGTAGCAATTTCATAGAGAATAGTGGAGAATATCCGGTGTGCTAATGAAATCCCAACAATACACTGCTATAGCGTCCAAATGATGCACCAAAGCACAGGTTCCCAGTCCTGGTCCTGGAATTACACCCTGTCCTGCACATTTTTTCCCCTGCTCTAACACACCCACTTCAACTTCTGGAAGGGCTGTTAATTAGTTCATTAGTTGTTTATTTAGGGGAATCATGTTTGTTGATGTTATGTCACAGCAAACCAGTGACTACATTTCCCATCCTGCACTGCGGCCTACAAACATGGCCACCATGGACCGCAATTCCCA